>OU696583.1:417500-722500 GCA_916048095.2 Sacculina carcini | reverse complement strand
CGCGTGTGTTTGTGTGGGTGTTTGTACGTCTGTATTGTATTGAACTGTGTTTTATCAATGCCAAACATATGTTTGAATATGCATGTGATTGTACGTGAATGATTGTATGTTGTATGTACAATGATTATATCATCGCAATGGAGACATTATGTATTAATTACGCTCTATAAATGTTTTAATAAACGAAAATGTGTGTGTGTGTGTGTGTGTGTCAGGTGTAAGTGAGAACTGACTGATAGCCAGGCCCACATAGGCTGCGTAGAGTAGAAAGGCGGACAGATCGCCGACAGACACGCAGTGAAGCTGCACGAGCCGACTGCCACAGTAAAGCACAGCTATGACCACTGCGTTGCCACTGAGTCCGTTCTACAGTATGTCCAGGCACACACACACATACACAGACACACACACACACACACACACACACACACGCAAATGAGATATAATTTATCCTTCAATCAGAACTGAGGCTGGACGAAAACTACTAAATTATGATGCTGCTAGATTAATGTATGGTGTATTTTCTTCCTAGTATGTGCTTATAATTGTGTGTGTGTGTGTGTGTGTGTGTGTGTGTGTGTATATATATATTGTGTATAATGAAATTTTACTGAAAAGCCAACTCATTAGAGTGCAATAAAGCAATTTACTTACACACACACACACAGATTATATGAGGAAGATTTCGATAATTAATTCTGTATCTGATCGTGATTTGATCGAAGCAGATCATTGTTAAATGAAGTGTGCACAATTTCGGCTGGCTGTCGGGAAAAAGTTAACACACACTGTTGTACAGTAGGCGCTATGATACTCAAACAACACTTCACCTGATAATTGCAAGTATCCTGGTCAATGAATTAAGGTCGCTGTCAGTATTGCAATAATATTTATAGTTAGCACGTGATGTTGAAACCGAGGGCCCTCCAATTTATATGACCAATTCACATGCAAATCAACACTGGTGCGCTCAAACGTTTGGCGGCTAGTGAAGACGATGAACACACACACACACACACACACACACACACACACACACACACACACACAAACACACACACACACGACACCGCTCAATTGCATTGCCGACGCCAACTCACCAGACTGAAGAAGCCGGCCCGGGCCGCAGCCTCCTTGTAGCAGAGTCGCAGCACATTGTCCACACAGCTGGCGTAGGCGGCCCGCTCGCGCGTCTCGCCGTTGAAACAGCGCACCGTTCTCATGCCGGCCATGCGCTCTTCTGCCACCGCATTGGCCGTCGCTAACTCGTCCTGGCCACCGTCAAACACACACACACATACACACACACACACACACATACACACACGCAAACACACATCTAAAATAATAATCTGAAGTATCAAAACAGAGAGTGGATAGCATAAGCAAAGACAATGTTCCAATCCGTAGACTTCAGTATTGAAAAATAACATAAGTAGAAATATAAGAATTTTTTATATAAATTATTATGTACATCATTATTATGATGCATTATATATAGTATGGAAATGAGCGGAACACTCTCAATGCCTAGAAAACATTCGCAGCAGAATTTCAAATTGAAATCTGGCGAAGAATGGAATGAAATGGCAAAATAAACAACACACAACACCCGAATGAATACAAAACAAAGGCGAAAATAGACCAGAGATAAACAAGGTGGAGTCTATTGGAAGAATTTGGCAAATTGGCTTAGCACATATGTGTGTGTGTGTGTGTGTGTGTGTGTGTGTGTCAGTGTGTGTGTGTGTGTGTGTGTGTGTGTGTGTGTGTATGTGTGTGTGTGTGTGTGTGTGTGTGTGTGTGTGTGTATGTGTGTGTGTGTGTGTGTGTGTGTGTGTGTGTGTGTGTGTGTGTGTGTGTGTGTGATTGAACACCTGGACGGCTTTGGTGATTTTCTTCACGTATCTGCCATAAACTACAGCGATGGCCGCCACTGGAGGAACAACACACACGCCGACAAGCGCCAGCTCCACAGATATGAAACACTGAACGGCAATCACAACAGCCGCACTATAATATCAAGAACTTCAAGTAAAATATATTGCTCAGTTCAAGTGTAGGCATTTATATGTGCACTTAGGTAGAGTTTTTAGGTCGACAATTAAAAAAAACAAAATTGAAATAACGATAGTTTGGCGAATAAATAGCCTACAAAAATAATAACAGCTGCATAGAATAGAAACTGGAAAAAACACTTTGGAGATAAACAACCATTAGTATGATAGAAAAATAGCAAAAAATACGAAAAACAAATAAAAATCAAAAACATACGTGCAAATATATAAAAATATACATCATGTAAAACAATAACGGACAGGTTACGAAAACCGATTTTTGAGTACGAATAATTTTACAACATATTAGGAGCAACAACATTATATTGAGCATGACTGGATGACATGACTGGAAAACTGGATGACAGCCTGTAATAAAAACTAGTCGCACGATTCTAGTAGAAAAAAGCCGTTACGACACAATAAAGCGTACCATCATACAAACGCCAACGGCAGCCATCACCAACGAGCGAAGACCATCCGAGACATTTGCGGTTAGTGCGTGCGACACAAGTGAAGTATCAGCTGATAAGCGGCTGACCAGTGCGCCAGTTTTTGTCGCATCAAAAAACGCCATCTCTTGGCGCATAATCGAACTGAACACGGTGTTGCGTAATCGGGCTGTTATGCGGGCACCTTCAGGATATATCCGTGCGAAAAAGCGAACAAAAATAGTGATAACAAATCAAGCCATGTTCTCACAGACGCACATAATTTCATAGATATATTGGAGCAGAAAACACGTAGGATTATAATTCAGGTTTCCGCTTCCTCATATTTTTATTTAATCTTCATTAACTATTAAACATATTTACATTTTTTCATCTCATTTCTTAATAAATAAAAAAACAATATAACACCGTACAATTTAAATTATCCAGACTGAAAACCAACGGTTCCCTCTGTTAAAATTAAATCGAGTTACTTCAAAACAAAACCAAAATTAGTTAAAAAATAGTATAAATTATCTCAAGCAATTGTTTGTGCTTGAATAACGATAAATAATGGAATGACAGCGGCTTCAGTCACCAGCCGAAGTCATAATGTAGATACGTCCACAATTGGCCGCCGCGCCAACCACGAAAAACGCGCCCAATGCGGCGCACAGCTGAAGCAGCGACAAATGCGACAACCGCTCATCTTGCCGAGAAATGACATCAATTAGCCGCCCGATAACGTACGGCACAGACATTGTCACCGAACTGGACACGAGCAGCAGCAAAACAGCACCTGACACACACAGTAAAACCAGACCAAAATGAGCTAAATGACCAAATTGAAACGTGTATGATAAAGTGGCAGATGAACGCTGCACAGCAGGACACAATCGAAAGGAATGAAAATAAATCCAGGGTACAATAATAAATCATACATAAAAAAAGAAGACAGATAATCCAGCAGAAGCAAACGGCATAATTCAAGGGATAATATATAGTGTCGATGAAAAGGTACTAACCGCCAATCTTCCACTTTTCAGGCTTTGCCAGACCCAGCAATTTGTACAGGTGGCTGCTTTTCGGTTGACTAGACTCAAGTAAATGTAAACCGTGCTTAAACCGCACATTAGAATTGATTAAGCGTTTGTGAAAGCAATTTGTACATAAATAATCTCCAAATACGCCTTTGCGAACGACGGAAGTAGTGCTGATAGTCCTGCGCCCTATTAAGCTTCCACAGCCAAAAAATACCTTCGAATACATATTATTTATTACGATAGTTGTACATAAAAACCGTAACACGTAAAACACAGAATAAATCACAGAAACACATGCAGATGTTGCTGCATGTGTTTTCGAGTGTTAGAGAAGCACAGCTACTCAACTTCACTAAGTACTTGCGAGTACGGGTTATCGCACATGTCTTCAATGGCTGCAGCTCGTGATTGAGTGTTTGTTTGGCTCAGTGTTTTATTGACAGCGTGTTTGCATGCATGTCGTCTCCTATCGTGCAATATATTGCAGTTCGTAAGGATTTATTAACTCATCTCAAATGGCCTTTAGGGGCATTGATGGCTCAGGTTTGTTATAATGCGATGCGTGCGTCGTTCGGTTGAAATTACCGGGGTTTTGGTGGTTGGTTTAATTAATCTTAATGTATTTGTGGTCTATTTGCACTGACTCGCAGAGTGTTAGTATACGTGTTCAAATGAATGTATCGACATAATTAAAGACTAACTATTAACGTTTGACATTTCATCATTTATATCTGTTTCTGATGATTTATGAAGAAGTGTTCCGTGTACCGCTGTTGGTTTTCAACAGTTGGTTTCGGGGTTTTTGCAGGCGTGTCACGCGTCATCGGCGGTGCTTCATCTGCATGCACACGACAGCCACCTGGCGGCGTATTTGGCTGATTTGGACAACATGCACAAAGTGGTATTGTCTTGCAACGATGAGCAATGTCTTGTCGCGCTGCACCGAACTCTCTGCGACGCTGATGTGGCTCACAAACTCTGGCGAGAACAGCCTGAAGATATTGTCACATGCCTGGCGGTGAAGCCGGCGCCCAAAGCAGAGCTGCAACGCTACTTCAAAGGTTTCAAATTGTTCAGCTAGCCCATTTTTACTTCTCGGTGATCTCATATGAGATCGCTCAAAATTTGACCATATTTTGTAGTTTTTTCTCTCTCGATATTAACACGCGTTTAATCATTAGGCTATATTTATTAGGAACATTTCTTTGGTATCAACCCAATATTTTCGAAAAAATTGATTAGAATTTATTGGTATACAAATTCAATTGGTTTTCAATTGGCGAATTTTAAAATGGCACGAAATGTCGGACGATTTGATGCGAGCTTGTGAGATTTGATGCGGAATTATGTTTTCTTCATAGTTTTCGGTGGAGGCAAGGGTGATCACGCATTCACGAATACACTGGGATTCATGCCCAAGTTAAGTGAGGATACACGCATCCGGCTTTTCCATATTTGAAAATGTCGCTAAAGCAAACGCGCTCAAAACAAACGCCATTAGTTAATTTCTAGTTCATTAATTTGTGCACAAATCTGTATATACCAGTGGTTCTAACCGAGGGTGCGAGCCTGGTTCCTAGATGGTGCGAGTGTGGTTCCTTGATGGTGCGAGTGTGGTTCCTAGAGGGTGCGAGTCTGGTTCCTTGATGGTTCGAGTGTGGTTCCTTGATGGTGTGAGTGTGGTTCCTTGATGGTGCGAGTGTGGTTCCTTGATGGTGCGAGTGTGGTTCCTTGATGGTGCGAGTGTGGTTCCTTGATGGTGCGAGTGTGGTTCCTTGATGGTGCGAGTGTGGTTCCTAGATGGTGCGAGTCTGGTTCCTACAATTTATTATATACAAATTGAATGTGTTATCAATGCATTATATATTTTCCGGAAAATGCCTTTTTGCTTAATCCCTTGAAAGAGTTTTATGAATGAATATTTAATAAACAAGTTTTGTTTTAACGTCGTTTGTATTTTTATATTCTCGTATACAGATATCAATAATCTAGGGGGTGCGAGAACTGACTGCGGGTATGAAAGGGGTGCCAACACTGAGAAAGATTGACAAACACTAGCCTAGACCCAAGACCACGGTGCACGATGGCGGCCAGCAAGAGAAAAAAGAGACACAGGACATTTCACGACTAAAGTTTATTGCGGACGCAATAGTGAACTGACTGGCTGCCGGTTGATGAGGGCAGTCGATAGAGATGTAAAGCCCCACCGCTCGCCAGTAGTCTGAATAGGTGATCGCTCCTGAAGAGCTGTATGATTGGGCGTCGTAGCAACGGAAACACTTGTACAATGTGAATCGACCAATGCAATGCACATTAGCAACACCATGTGCATGCATACACTCGAAAACACACACACACACACACACACACACACACACACACACACACACACACACATACACACACACACACACACACACACACACACACACACACACACACATACAAACGGATATATACGGATACATGACTAGTGTCAGCGCTAGTTTCAACGAAACGATTTCTCACATTGTGCCCTACGTACTGGGTACGTACACATTCGAGCACATGTAGCAACAAGCAAGCGAACATGCTCGTCAACACACACACACACACACACACACACACACACGCGCGCGCGCGGAAGAGTCTGAAATTGAGGCATAAAGCATTTATGTCAGTGGAAAAATGCGACAACAAATGCAATAGAGGAGAGAAGAGTGAGATGCACACTGACATGTAACAAGCTGCAATGGCAGGTGCAAGAACAGAGGTGTGGTGTTTGTGCATTGTTCTAGCTCGCTGCTCAAGGGATTCATTATGGATACTAGCCACGTGACGTGTGTGTGTGTGTGTGTGTGTTTGAAATCCACTGAACCGTTTAATTGAGATTGCCTTCGGATCGTTAAGATGCATGACTAGCAAGTCTGCACTTCTGTGCATTTCTTTCCGGTTGGGCGCAAACGCCCTTCATAGAACGATTTCACTTTGAAATTATGGCTGGAGTTTGCTATACGCACAGTTACGAAGGTCACCATTGACTAGGGAATTTACCCGCGTGGCATTCAGACTTAACTCACAAACTCTTCCGCCTGTAGAGCTCTCAATTTACTCTTTATCCGCGCGATGGAATGCTTGAATATGTTCCCATCTTGGTGTTCGTTATTGTAGATGGTCTCTGACAAGCTGTTGAGCTCGTCGTTTTCCTCAAATGTCAGCCTATTTCGTCATATTTGTTACCAGTCGTTGTCTGACTAAAGATGACATCTTAAAGCAGTTAATGAGCGAATGCCTCTACATCAGGAGTAGAAAGGGGCCCACTTAATAGCAGGCATAGTATTGGTGCAAGTCTGCAAACGGCATACCCTGTAATACCCTGGAAGCTCCATACCCAAATACTCTGCATGTTTCAGCGAGAATGTAGTCCTTTCCGGAATTTGCCTCAACCAAGTGTTAGTTGGCCTGTCAGTCCAGTTTTTCAACAACACACGTGAAATCCCGTAGTGATGCGGTTGGGGCGCTGAAACGCTAATTCCAGGTTGGTTGCAGGTCGGCTACACAGCAACTAACTTCACGACAGCAACTAGCTTCTTGACAACAACAACCTACGCTACGGCTGAATTCGTTTCCTTATGCACTAGGGGTGCACGTGTTAACCAGTGACGTAAATTTTCCAGTAGGGGCAATTTAACGCACGTCAGTTTTTAAGTGGTTTGAGCGATACGTTGGCACATCAGTGGAGTACTTATGTGAGCCCTCAATGATAACCAGGTGCTAGGCAATCACGTTTGTAGAAACGACGCATCAAATACGGTAGCCACCATTAGGACAATGGAGTAGCGACATTCGCCGACTAGAGATCGAGTGTATCGTCAGACATCAGTACTCCTTAGTCTATAGAAAACATCAACGTCCAGCCACTACGAACGAGTATCGTAACATCAACATCGTAAGCCTCTACACGACCACAATCACACTCACATCCAAACACACACACATATACACATGCATACACAGATTGTAAGTGGTGTTTGTAGCTTTGTGCACGCGGGAACGTTTTTGTAGCGTTGTCGCAGGGATATCCTGTTGTCATACATTATCTGCGCCGGCAGCGGTGGTTGTCCTGGCGGCCAGCAGTTGTTGTCCACTGATCACCATGCTGGGCTCGGTGTTGCGACGTCGCAGTCGGCTGTTTTTCAGTTTCTTCAGCATGGAAGCCTGGTGTAGACGCCAACGATGCACAATTAATATATTTGCCCATAGGCTCGACAGCGTCCAACATCGTACACAAGCACACATATACACACAGCACACATACACGGCCGGAAAGACACACAGCACGAGAGAGAGATAGAGAGCGAGGAGACATTGATAAGATGGTGAGAGTGTGCGCATGATCATAAGCGGTGTGCATGCATGCCCACACTGAGAAAGTCCGTGACTGACAGGAGTAAAGACGAAGCTACAGCTATTTACACAGTCGTAGTGCGCTCAGTCCCCTTCTCCAGAAGCCATGGACGAATCGGTGTTGCGGCGTTTGATTTTGATTTTCTTTAGCATGGATGCCTAAAACCAGATACGACCATTCGTAAGAATCACCGGCAACTTTTCGGGATCAGCTCGGAGCCAGAATGGCTATTATTATGCGAGAAAACAGGATCGTGCTCCAGTTTTCGGTGTTGATTCAATTGAGGACTGAGTGCTTTGAGGCGATATATCATTTTTTCTCCTGAGTGCAATCTGCTCCTGTATCTCGAATGGCTTGATAGATGATGGGGATATGATTACGCCCAATGGAGGATAGAGATAGATGTAGATGTGGTCATCATATGAACTGTGCAAGCGGCATAGGATATCTTATTTGGAATCAAACCAACATGGAATATATTATACGATCAGGAACTGAGATGGGAAATCATCAAATGTTACTGCACATAACTCAGTATTAAACCGTCAGTCTAGGATATGTGCCTTTCAGCGCCGAGGTTAATTCTTTCGATATACTCAATGCAGTATTCAAGGCGATTTCAACCTTATTATTCAATTAGATTGGTACCTTTGGCAATGACCGTATTTCTCATTTAGCATGCAATATTGTGATAGTTGAAATATACAGCTAAAAATCCAAAGATATACTCGATTTGTGAACGGTGCTTATTTCTTGGAACTGAAAATAATAAATGAACTGATGCATTGATTGGAGTGGCCGACAGTTGATGCACACATGCTTATATTTTGATCTTGTTATAACTCGCCTTCAGGGCAGACTTGAGGACGACCACTTCTCCGGCGGGCTGCACCCAAGGTTCTCCATCCACTTGTATGGGCATGTCAGCCGACAAGTGAATGCGGATGTGGCCGCCCTGAGCGATCCTGATCGACGATCGTAGTCCCGACTGGATCTGACCCAAATGTACGACTCCAGTCACTCCGACCACCTCCAGCATGCCGTCCCAGTGGTTGGGAGGCTCAAACTGGTCGTCCTTCTCCGGACCCCACGGGTTGGCTCCACTACCCCAGCTAGACAAGTGACAGCACAGTGCGACAGTTCAGAGCCCAGCAGCAGAAGGTAGATAGGATGCCTTGCCCATGTGGAGGAATGATAAAAGAAAACCTCTACATTTCACATTTGGTGGTATTTTGTGCACGCCAGACTTCTATAACTTGTTGATTATTACGATCCTATGCATTTGTGGATATTTTGTTCGTTTTAGGTCTAATTCTAATTTTACTAATGTTGATTTTAGCTCAACTCGGCGGTTCAATACCAATCCATAATGAGCAGACAACGATTTAATCAATTACGAGGGTCTCAAGAGGATTCCAAGAAGAAATCAATCTTGAAGAGGCATGTGGAAAGGCTGAATCCCACCTCAAGATGTTTAGGATGATGATGCCTTCGACGGGCGGAAGTTCAAGAACTTTGCCATCCACTTCCAGCTTCATTCGACGGTGCAGGTCCTTACACATTTTGCGACTCATCATCTTTCTCAGACCCATTTTCACATAGACGCCCTTATTATGCAGACGACTGTTGAACTTGTTGGGATTCTCCTCACGAGCGTTGTGGAAATCTAGACACAGATCTGCGTCGATGCCGATCCCAAAGTAATTGTTCATCACGAATATCTGCGTGTTCTCCTCGTTTGTTGACACTGCAAATCACGATATCTCGTTATCCACATTGATTTTTATCATTATCGGCATTTAGCATGACCTGTGCTATGGGAAATTATCGAATAACTGAGTTTTCAGTGACACTAGCGGATGGAGTAGAAATCGTAGACCCAGAGTTGTAAAGTTGTGGGTCGTAAACCCAGTCATAAGCTAGAAGGAATTTTGTAAACAGTGACCCTTCGACTGTTAGTACACATGTGGATGACACTTTTATATGACCTTTAAGATCTTCAGAGGTGTTTAAAATCTTCTCTCCATGATTATATACCTCATTTACCATCAACGATTATAAAACAATCGCTCTATTTATTCTGCTCCTGGGAAAATCTTCAAACGGTTACATGGTACAAGCGCCCAGATGTTCACTATACTTGTCATGTTCTATGGTCATGTCAATGTGTTTGTACCCTGAGCGTTGGGGAATGCGGCGCGGTTGAAGTCGACTTCGGCGGTTTTGTCATCCGGTCTGAATACAACCGTCCATCTATCTAGGCGAACCTCCTCGGCTTCTATGATGTCCCTCAAAAGATCGCTGGGGTCTTCACCGCCCGTGTACCCGGGACCCCAGTTGAGTACCCGAGCCAAATCATTGCCTACAACAAACAATCAACTTGAATTAATATACTTTTCCATTATTTCATACGGTTTTTAATTTTATTCTTTCGTGGATGCTAAATTCGTCAGATCTATGCAAAACATCAAATATATACTGGCAAGTTATTAATGCGTCATTATCCAACATTTACTAAGCATTTCAAATTCGGTGTAATTTATTATCTCATAATCATAACATAATGACCAAATTTCAGTGACGGATCCAGAGTGCAATTTCAGGAGCGCTGATATAATTTTGGGGCGATCAGTCATGTGCATGCATCATTATGCAACGTCTTTACGGTAATGCTTATATCAACAAATTCTACACAAAACTATTTTTCTTGATTTATTTTAGTGAACCTCTTAGTTATGAGGAGTTTTGGAGGGTCTCAACCCCCGAGCCACCCTCTGGATCCGCCAGTGCCGAATTTGGAGTCGTGGAAATGCGGCGTTAATAGACACGAAGCGAAATACGCACGATGAAAATTAGTCTTCGATCAAGATCAGGCACGGTTCGATTTTTGAGAAAGCCAGTGCCAACTGTCACTTGTTCCTGAGAGTCTGCATTTGTCTCCCGTTGTTCACCTGTTCCCAGAGGTGTCACTCACCTGTTCCCAGAGGCACAATAGCACACGGTGGAGACGAACATTCACTGTCTTGTCCCACGTTGTCCATACACTGAAGTACCCATCCTATGGTTCCATCTCCACCACAAACGAGAATACGATAGTCGGGCACTTTCCGGAAGACATATAATCTATCAGACAGAGTGTCATATAAAATGCATGCGGTGTGTGATGCAACTTTTGCGTTGGGCTCAAATGTAGTATAGTCTCTCTTCTCTATACGGCCTGCGGAAGATTTGGTCAGAGATCAGTTCACTCTGTACAGCACGATGACGTGCTTTGAAATCTACATCGAGTGACAATTTTATGGATGTTTATCAAAACTTCTGAAATAATGTCAAATTCATCTGCTGAGACAAGAAAATAGGACAAATAGGCAACATTGGAAGCATTTTTGTGTAGCGAATGAGCGAGTATAAGTAGTTTGTCATCCTTTGAACATGTAGATCATCTTAAAATTATTTCACGACGAATCAAACGAAATAACGCACACTTTGATTCAAACACTGATCCAGACACTTCCAGACAAATTTGATCTTTGGAAGGCGGGACAGACTGGCTCTTGACTCCGTTCTGCACATTACAAATCGATGAGAACACTTGTTCATGTTTGACCAGCCACTAGAACAATACAGGAATCATCAGATGGATGACTTTCATCAGATATCATTCGATGATTCCTCTGATGATGATGACTAAGAACTGGATTGCTGAAGGACTGGCTGATATTTGATATGTTTGATGAGAGTGATGAGGTTTAATTTGTTTATGATAAGTAAAGTTGTTAATTACTAAACAACTCTTTCCAGAATTCTTGCTGAAAAATTGAGGGGATCTCTTATACACAGGATATTACGATGATTCGATTAATGCTCACCCTGGAAGAGGACCGCCGTTCTCCAGGTCGAACACCTGACTCGGATTGAGCAGACGACGAAAGCTGGTAATCAGCTCCAGTCCTTGACATCCTCCTGATTTGACGTTGACAAAGAACAGCACCGGCCGTACTCCTTGCGGAATCATTTCGGGAAGAATGGTCGGCAGCAGCATTACTGACCAATAACAAATAAGACAGATCGTGGTTTTCAGATGCGAATGCGTAGTTTTATATGCATCGAACAGTTTGTACTAGTGAATTACGAGGAGAACGGTAGGAAGGGAAATGTGAAACGCTCAAGGCAAAGCAAGGTAAGGTGAACACGTATCTATAGATCGCAAATGACCACAGACCACAGAGCCACAGACATCCATACAATAGAATATATGACACATATTTATAGTTTACACCAATGGCACAAACACCCACGCATACACATAAATAGGGCATACATATATAAACATACATGAATGGCAGCGGAGATATTCTCTATATTCAGATTCGACGAAGTGCCCGCGTACTACATATGGAATGACACATGCACGACAGTACATGGAAGTTATGTAAGAGATAATTAAAATGGGAAATATAAGGCAAGTCATATAAGAGTTCTTATACAAAAATATCACGAGTTTCATGCATGCATTTGGGAATACAAACAAGGGAAACAAACATGTATCAGTAGATGTCAGTCGAAGATGATAACGGACGTGTGTGTTTGTGTGAGTGTGAATGTAAGTGTGTATGTATATGTGTATTCACCGAGTTGTATAGTACAGGAGATAAACTAGACTCAATTTGTCCCAGTCAACATTTATCTAACCTATGTTTAAATGCTTTCACACTGCTACATTGAACGATTTCCTTATCTAGGTTATTCCATGCATCTACAGTCCTATTCGGCAAACTATACTTCTTGACACCCCTCACTGCTGTAGTTTTCCTAGGAATTTGAGCGTGTGTGTGTGTGTGTGATTGTGAGTGCATGAATATGGTCGCACACACCCAGCAGATGTCTGTCATCATAGGACGACTGTTGTAGTACACTATGAGCGCGGGTGGCCCTCGACGATTTGTTGTACAAAATCACCATTGAGCCGTACTCGTAGTAAATCGGACCAATCGACACGAACTTGTTCTCTGACACATGGACACACACACGAGCAAACATTACATTCACATCAGATGTGAGTGTAAATAAATTATAGTTCTTGATTTTAATCTCAAACAACTGAATGAAGACAAGATCGATTGAAAATAATGATCTCCGATTGGGTGACTGTAAGTATGACAAGGGATTAATCTTTCCAGCTATGTGGACATATGGACTTGCTAATTTCCTTACATTCGTGTTGAAACGACAGTCTCTTGCGCCTTAGTGGCCCGCAAGCATACATGATGAAGGCGGCAGATACATTAGTTATGCCACTGCGCTCACCTCGTCCCAGAAAGCCGGTGAGAATTTTCTCGTACTGATGTTGACTGAGGTTGGGCGGCAGGTTGGAAACGAACAGTGCCACGTTGGGACCGTGCGGATCTTGCTTCTCGGCCAGATGAAAGCGAGCCACCAACATTTGACGCACCGAGTCACGACTGATGGTCTTGATAAGGTCCCACGGCCGCTCGTCGCTGGATAGATCGCGTACGTGCACTGCAACAGTGCGCACGTGTGTATTTCTTTTTGTTCCGGAGATAATGTACAATGGGATGGGTGCAATAGGATGTGTAATCCAAGTGGAATGCCAACCCTGCTGGATAATCTCTCTTCTCTTTTGGATATCGCACGAAGGAAGAGGAAAGAACACAGAAGAGGATAGGAGAAAGGCAGTGCAATACAAGGGAAGTGCCAACCCTTTTGTATTGTCGCTCTTCCCCTTGGATATCGCACGAAGGAAAGAGAAATACACGGTAGAGGAAGAGGAGGGCCGCTTTTCGTCGCCTCGAGTACGGCGGTAGTATTCTTATCTCCTACCACAGGGCGGCGTATGTGTGATTGGTGAGCTGTAATAGGCGTGCGCTTGCTGGCGCGGATGGCGAGAAATTGTCTACATAGGAATTTGAGAAATGGTCTTTTTAAATGGAAAGTCGGTGTCTGCCACAATGATCTTGAAGTTGAACAATTGATAATGAATAAAAATTAAATAATACTATTCACTAAATTCCTGAATAATACATTATTGTAATTTAACCATTTTAATTTATTAATCTGCAAAAATTAAGATCATTCTTAGTTACTCATTAATCTGGTATTTTCCATTCATCTGCACAAATATTGCCGGCGAACATGTTTGTGAAACTCACCGCTATTGTCGATCAGCACTTCGCTGAGTACAAAATCCTGAGGCCGAGCGTCATGCAGCTCCAGCAGCTCGAGGCTTTGTCGGATGACATCCTCCACCGTGCTGTTGTCGGTGACGGCCACTTCGAGCACATCGGTCGACGTCAGCAAGTGCTGCGGGTACACTCGGATGCAACCTAACAAGACCACCGCATCACCGGGTTCAACCACTCGTTGGACAGACTATCTTACGCCAGCGGTGTCACTATATTCTAGTCACATTTACATCTCTCGTATATACAGCCATTGCTGTTCGTCTGTATAATTAACATATCGATCGTCACAGTACAGTACACTCTATGCAATGAAGGGTGATAATGGTCGTCAAATCACACTCACACTGGCCTTACGCACTCACAACCACACACACACATAACACAGTAGTTTCTTTAGTTTTGGACTTCGTAGTGTAGTGGTAGCACACCAAGCGGGGATCCGTGGTTCGAATCCCGGCGGAGAATTTCATTGGGCGAATTCTAAAATCCAACAGTCCCTGTCCACCCAGCAGTAAATGGGTACCAGATATCAGTCATGTGTTGTGCTATGTATTATGGGGGGCCCTCTCAAATACGTCTTCCATCCATGTGGTTCCATAGCGTGGAGAGGATTGGTTCTGCGGTGGCAGCGAGCTGCACGGGACACACCTGTGTGTTCATAAGCTTCGGCTTCTTCCCGTGTAGCAGCTGATACTTAGGCTTTTAACCTTTAACAGTACGCATACTGGCAATGAAAAGAGAAAGAGAGCACACAAGGTTAACAAGCGAATATCTGCTCTTTCCCTGCTTCGAGAACGTGACCGCTGATACACGCTCACAAACACACAGCGTTCAGCACAATCAAGCAGCATGCTTACCTGAAAACCAAGAATATCCCACAGACAATCTGATCCCCTTTATGGTTGATTCCTTTATGATATAATTCCATTATCCCTCCAGACCAGATATCATAACTCTACTGATGTCCCAAGGACACAAGAACGGCTACCCGATTGCATATCTGATTCTTTAGAATGTCCACCTGTCAACCAGAACGCCGCGACCCTGTCTTGTCAATGTACTGACCCAGTTGATTGGTATCCGGCTTGAGGCGCAGGAATACGGCCGGTCTGCGAGAGTCCTTTTTGCTCAGATCCTTCACCATCAGCGCTCCGTCCAATTCGGTCTCTTCCTCGCTGTACGCATCACTCAGATAATACTTGTCGGCTACAATCATCATGACACAAATACACACACGACATACACGCATACACACAAAATACCTAGCTCCATGCTCTCCGCGGGAACCAGGACGTTACGACGCAGGGATGTTCGGTCCTGCTTCAGTTCCAGTTCTCTTTCCCTTTATATGTTAAGTTATGTAAGTTTAGGTTCGGTTATCATCGTTAGACTAGGTTAGTTAGGAAAGAGAAGGAGAGACGGGACTGAAGCGAGACCTGTCCACCCAGCAGTAAATGATTATACCAGATATCAGTCATGTGTTGTACAATGCCTTCTGGGGAGGTGGCCCTCTCTAATACGTATTCCGTCCATGTGGCGCCATAGCGTGGATAGGATCGGTTCTGCGGTCGCAGCAAGCTCCACAGAACACACCTATGTTCATAAGCTTCGGTTTCTTCCCGTGTAGCAGCTCTCACGTAGGCCTATAACCTTTTTAAGCTAGGAATATTGTGGAGAGGGAGCTAGAGCTAGGGATATTGCGCTCAATGTAAGTTTGGCCCGCTTCAGTCCCGGATATTCTTCTCTTACCTATCTAAACCTACCTAACGTAACGCAGAAAGTGAAAGAGGGCCGAGACTGAAGCGAAACCACACGTACATGGGGCGTAACATTTTGGTTCCCAAAAACACGGAGCCACACACATACACACACATCGCTGAATACGTGTTTCTACAAAAAGTTGGCGCAGCACTCACCCGATCCTGGGCTGATGTTGAAGGCGACGAGGGCTCCTCTTAGCAGTGTCTCGACGGTGGCCGACCGACACGCGGCTATTGTTCTGAATATCCTGCGGCGAAGCGACCAGTCTCCGTCGAACACTTTGATGATCTCTGTGCGAATGAGACACGTGACACAATGAGGCATCGTTGGTAAAATCGAGAAACATCTCGACTAGGACAGTGTTCCTCAGCTTTTTTCTTGCCATGGCCCCTTCAACACAATGCGAGTCTTTGTGGCCCCCCAGAAATAGTCCGTGACCCTCCTAGAAGTCCATGTAGTCCCACATACACATGGATTGTCGCGAAGCCATTTCTCCAGAGTTCATGTACGCCGGAGACTGTTTCCACTGACCACCAAAACAACACCACGACTGTACGTACAGGTGGGGTGAGCACACATACATACACGGTCATCGGTGGATTAAATACATGCGCTAGGCAAACACCGGGGGTCTCACTGTCGCGGCGAATCATTCGATTGAATGTACCTCATCGAAAATAATATCAAAGGAATCAACTGTTTCAACATGCATTTTTCGTGACCCTTGAGAAAATTTGCTGGCCCCACATTTTTTATATTTATTCCTATGGCCTCTCAAGAAAATCCCATGGTCTCCAGTGGGGCCATATGGTCCACGTTGGGAAACACTGGGCTAGAAGTTTATTAGGAAGCAACAGATAGGAACCGTTGTACAAGAGGATGCAATCAGTAATAGTGAAACATTCATGTTATATCGAACCAACGTTTGATTTAAAATGATACCACCAACTTGCATACTGTATGCATCAATTGGCTAGATACGGTACTAAATTCAAACATGATTTAATAAATTTAGAATGTGACATGAAACTTGATATGTTTGGATAATTCTTACGCTAGTTAGCAGGAGGGAGCACCCGTGCAAAAATGCATTGGATAATTTCCGAATTAATTGTAAGTTAAATAAGCATTTATCTATCAAATCTCTGGAGTTATGTAAAGTTAGACTTCGTCAATTTATCATTACAATGTGTTTATTTCCACGCACCGTCCTCTTTGTCTTCGTTTTCCCTCTTCTTGCTAGACTCGCGATTGTGCTTTGTGTCAACGGCTTCTTCGACATGTGCTTCTCCGCTGCTGAACTCCTCCGAGATGCTCCGAGCTTAATGCAAAACACCGTCACATCACATTGACACACTGCATTTCGCAGTACAAGACCAAAAAGCTGACAAGTTACTCTTTACCGACTGTGAAATGCTACCATGTGAAATATGGCTTCGTGATATTTTGGCCAACTTTATAACACTCACTGATCGAGGACAGAGGGCATTGACGGCGCCAGGATTCTTCCATTTGGGGCTGAGGTGAGTCCAAGGAAAGACATGCGGGGGCTTGGCGAAACTTGGAGAAATACATTTGAAATGTTCATGTTCAGGATTTTTTAAAGGGCTCAGGGGAGTTTGACACATTGGGGGGGGGGGATTCAGACCCAATATTCACAGACAATCGCCAACAATGTGACGAGTGGAAAGTCAGTCATCGCAGCCTGAAATCAGATTACTGAGACTCACGAGCAGTGACGTTCTTGGAGATCACCTCCTTGCGCTTGCTGATCATGCCCAGCAGAACATCTCGGGTCACATGGGTGCGCGGGAAGCTCACTGTAACGCACAAGAGGACTTTATTTGCAAGCGTCAAATGTGCACCAAAAGAGTGGCAAGAAATTGTCATGACCTACGTCCCATCCTGAACCTTATGCATGAGTCCCATCGAGAAACTTGCAACAACATCACAATGGTACAGTATACCCCAGATATAAGAGAACCCCGGTTGTAAGAGAGTATTTCTTAGGACCCGTCTTCCATGCTTTACGTGTTACTTTCTCCGGATATAAGAGAGTTACCGGGAGAGGAGAAAATGTCTCTTATATCCGGGGTACACTGCGTTTTGTAAAATCCGGAGGCTCCAACATATTTTTTCCAATATATCTTGCCCTCCCTCAGACTCGGTGTTCGAAAGCGCTGGCTGTGGCTTTGCACTCTATCACAAAAGTGAGAGACGGACTATTGACTCCACGTCGGCGAGAAACAAACGAATCTAAGTGGAACAGGCAGCTGGTTGAAATCGACTTGCATCGAGTCGCTTGGTAACAAGACCATCAGGCTGAGCAGTTATTTTTGAAACGAGAGATTTATGGGACATTTCACATTGACAACTCTAAATTGAAATCCATTTCATTAGTTCATCGCTCGTGTCGAAGTGAAAAATCCTCTTAGCGAGCACATTTCTGGCTTTTGCTATCTCGTTCATTGTATTATTCGTCGCTTCTCTGCCATCAACGACCACTTTAACGCCGGAAATGTTGGCATTGTAATTGCAAATCTTGAACGCCGAGAAGTGACATTTATTCGAACAATCAAACATAGAAAAAGCGGCTGAGATGCGAACGTGGCTTATTATTTAAACAGAGCGGCGTTAGAATTGCGAAAATCAATGGCTGTTTTGTCAAACCTGCGCTAGGTGGCAGCACCAGAGGTTCAACAAACCCGAACCGACAAACGTTCGGTATATGCTTCAGACACGACGCATGCACCTAGTGAAAATAAATACACACATATACATTACAATATCTGTCAATTAAATAACACACAGCAACAATCGCCGACCTGAACTGTACATGTTTGATGTGGCCATATATTCGACGTGTGTATGGCATTGACGTTGGTCGTAAAAGCCAATAACTCCGTTCCATATACTCGCGCACGATAATATAACAATTTTATGTCGACCACAGAAGGCGCTTATTGACGCAAAACACAGCCAACTGATCCAATTTCCCATTTTCTCGCCATATCACTTTTATCTCGTCGTTCTTCATCATCTCGACCAACCACGAGAGTAATTTGTGAAGACAATATAACACTTGGGGCCCCTAATATCACTAAAGCACAATTATAATAGAAGTCTGACTTTGGCAAAATGCAGTTACGAGCAGTCCCTCGGTCTCCATGCGTTATGCATCGTCTATGTCTTTTGTGCGTTATTTTATGATAAATTTCGATATCATGCGTGAGGCAGTCAAATTTCAATAAATCTCGGCACAAAACTGATATACCACAATTTAATTGGTGATGTATTTTTGATGTTGGCAAGAAAAACGTACATTACCAGAATATGACCGGGCCCTGACATTTCCAATCTCTCAAGCTTATCGTTTGTTCTTTTACGAAAACAATTGAGATTTGTCCCCATTCGTAATACAACTATCAAACGATACAATTCATATACGGTTATGAGTACATAACTACATACTAATTTCACTCAGAATCCAATCGAAAATCAATACTTTAGCGATTCAGATCTCTGATTATGATTTCACTAACGACTTGCATTTCGAGCAGTCACAAAAACAACATCACTGAAAAACAACACGAGTCGTTTTGTCCACTTGCACAAACACACACACACACACACATACAAACACACACGAAACTATGCCACTCAGCCAATGCGATTGAGCGACTAGACAACCCTCGGCCCCAATCAGCACCCATACAGCGCAGTTCTGCTGACTCAACAACACACAAAGAGCAACACACATTAGAACAGGGGTTCTCAACCTTTTGATGGCTCCAGATACCCAACGGATTGTCAAATATGGTCCCATACCCCTGACTACTTGGCTGTTCAAGTAATTATCACCAATCCTATTATTTGCCAGTATGTTTTCCAGATACAGTAGTATTTCAATCGCTTTAATTCACTGCACTTTAGATACGGATTACTAGGAAAAACATTACCATTGATAATTTTATTATTACTATTAAATAAATAAATTAATGAATACTACCAATATTACGTAACAAATAATTAGATTATTAAATAAATAATTAAATATTTGAACAAATAATAATGATAATTAACTACATTAATATTAATTATTATTATTAGGCAAATCCGGTGGCATGGGAAGAGTGCTGGCACTATTACCACCCAGAGCGGTGTCCTCATGTACCACAAGCGCTCAAAAGCCAGAGATATGCTGAGAATAACAGTTTGCACTGACCGTGGTGGCACACCATTCGCAGCGCATCCCTGTCAAACACTCGGACGACCAGCAAGTCTTGCGACAACTGACACATTTGGAGTTACTGGGCAAATTGCCCTCGCGCCACAGGTGCTCATGCTTGACATCGTCCACACTGCGGCCTGGCACGTGGTCGCAACTGGTCTTGCAATTGGGCACGGCGAACTCCTGACATTCCACGTGCACGTAATACTCACAGACTGGCGGTGCATACGCGCGCGTGCAACAACACGTCAACACACACACACACACACACAGCTTGTTACCCAGTTTATTAGCATGCGCATCAAGCATGTTACCTCTTTTACAAAATGTTGTCAACGTTGATACATATATGTGTGTTTGATAAGTATTGTGATTTGGTTTAGCTGTGCTGCCTACTTATAATATAGGTTTAGTTTACATATTACATAAAATTACATAAAATACTACAAATAAGTGAACATTAATCCTGATACCCTCGAAAAATTGCTAAATTTTCCCCAGGGTAAATTATTAAATTACCCCCCAGGGTATTGCTCATTTACCCCAGGTGGGGAACTAAGGGTGTAGAAAGAGGCACTCGAAGCTAAATTTGATGCAAAACACGCGGATAAATCCTTGCAGTGGGTTATGAAACACAATATGCGACAAGTAGGGCTGAAATTATATCAATTGGACGCAATATTTACAAGACTGCAATATTACAAGATAAAATATGACACAATACTGATATTTTCCTATAGGGAAACCTCGGAAAAGGAGACTTGAGGAAATTCGATTCACACACAGACAGACAGACAGACACACACACACACATATGAAAAATAGTATTTGCATATTATAATGTTTCATTGACCACTAGATAAGAAAATTGTGCTGGAAATATTAATAGGTAAAGTCAGCATAAAATAACAAAAATCGTCTTCAAGCACTTTGAATATTATAAGAATGGAAAAATTACAAATCGAGGTAGACACGTTGAAAATATAAATCAAGTTAAAAAAAAACACAATTTTTAATTTCTGAATCTCCAATCTGGATTGGAAGATAATTTTTTTCTAGAGTTAAAATGAATTCCTGTCGAATTATATTCTATCCATCACTTTCAATTCAATTGAAAAGGCGTCGAAAAAACGAGACAATGGATAGATAAACGAAAATGACACAATGTAATAAGCCGATGTTTACAACTCTTGCTGCTAGAATACACATGATAAAGTGACGTGTTTTCTCGTGTATGAAAAACTATTTTGGTTTAAATTTTTAACTTAAAATTAGGTCTCGTATACATGTGAGTATGTTTTTTATGTATGTAATGATATCTGATAAAGCATCGGATCAAAACATATATACAACTCAAAATCCATTGTGAAATTAATTTATAAATCAAATTATATTTTAAATCAAACTAAATTATTTTAAAGTCAAAATTCATTTTTCCAATTAATTAAAAATTCGTTTGAGGAATTTTATTCAATGAGTTCTTTGATAAATAAGTTTATACATAAGTAAAAAAAATCCGGAATTTTTGCCTGAAAATTGAAAATGTCTCTGATTCACAAGGGTCTTTCATGTACATCGGGTAATACGGTAAGTTTAGAAACACAATTATCTTGCCACCGTGGGAGTTACAGCAAGTGTGTATATCAGCAGAATGGCCGACTTACTCTCGCAACGTAGTGCCCAAGCATCTTCCAGGCGCTTCCTGCACACATTACAGAAGCGCCGCTTATAGTGGCCTGGTTCTACCCAGCAGTGCGGTACCGGGTTCTGGCAACAGCAGAGCGAGAAGAAGAAGGCTGGTTACAGTGCCGATGCGAGGTCTTATGCCCCCCAACCTCCCAAGGCAATAATTGTGACCCCATAATAAATAAACCACCTTTATTATAGAGGTCCGACTTTGAGAAAATAAAGTTAGGAGCAACCTGGTGGTCTCCTGGGGACTTGCAGTACTTTGATGAGCTACTTTATGTCAACTTTTAAGATCGTGCATGAGGCAATGGAGCGCCTCCAAACGCGGGCCCCCACTCGTCCGAGAGGTTCGGGGTTGTGTTTATTGTGTTTGCCCATATGGCACGCCTGTTTGTACGTGTGTTCTGTCTGTCCCTACCTGTGTGTGTGTGTGTGTGTGTGTGTGTTTGTAAGTGTGTGTGTGTGTGTGTGTGTGTTTGTAAGTGTGTGTGTAAATACAGTCGGTCCAAAAATCACGTGATTCGCGTCTATCACGTGGCTACCCAAACGCCACAGGCCTTTGGCTCCATTAATATAATTCTGCATGTACATAAATTTGCATAATTTTGCGTGTGATCGCTTTATTTGATTGACACAAATCATTTACTCTTTACCATACAAATCGTCTTTTTCTTTCACATTTTCGGCGTAACGACATTTTTCGGCAGAAACAGTGTGAGAGCCGCTTTCAGAATACGAACCTTAATGAAAACAGCGGCTATGGTGAAGCAAGGAGCCACCACACTCACTCGACACCGATCATGAATGACAAAATTGCACACTGAAACACACACACACACACACACACACACGATTTTTCCAGAAATCGTTGACAAAATGTTCATCGATAATCGTATCTGAGTCCCACTAAACACTGTTTCAACGTGTTTATTTCCAGCAAAATAGTATCTACAATACGCCTCAGTGGACGACAGTGTAACTGTATTAATCACGAAATTAGTCCCGTCGTTCGGCTGAAATAATGTAATTACAATGCTATTACGGCACCAATGCCGAATATGACATTCTCAGTAGGAGACATTAATGGTGTTGTATTAATAGCACAACAATTTGGGCTGATATGTTTGTGTGTGTGTGTGTATAAACTAGTGCGTATTTGCGAGAATCGGGCTATACGTGATCTGGAAATGCGTTTGGCGACAAATTTATACACATGCCTACACATTTTATTACTATACCTATATATGGTGAATGATTAGTTTCTGCAAATGCACCGATATGAGAGCATAACGCGGGCTGCGGCGACATTCATACAACCAATTAGCGTATTCAGCACAGCAATTTAATGGTCGTCTTTCGGATATTCAGCCGGCAGCGCACTCGAAGCCATCCGCTATTGATGCGGCTTTTGCTCATTGAACTCGTCGTTGAGTATGTTTGCGTCCGTGTGTAAGGACACGCGGATGCGAGAGAGCAATATGAATGTAAGCACGATAATTCTACAATACATCGGCCGGTACCGGAGTTGATGTGAAGTGAGGAAATTGGGTCTCTTGGTTCCAGAACTCTTCTGAATGTCAACCAATCCCTTCTTCACTTCACTTTCTCACTTGTCTGGGGTTACACTTGAGAGAAAGCTAGACGAAGGTAGTGAAGATAAAACACTGCAGGTCAAACACTGGTCCTCATTGGTTAATTACTATGAATCGACATTATCACTAATTTCTACCAGTATACACATACATACTGCAACTGATACACATAGATACTGCAACTGATACACATACATACTGCAACTGATACACATACATACTGCAACTGATACACATACATACTGCAACTGATACACATACATACTACAACTGATACACATACATACTGCAACTGATACACATACATACTGCAACTGATACACATACATACTGCAGCTAATGTAAACGCTCATTTCATCGTTCGATTCAGCTTCAGAGAGATACACGTGGCTCCACTCAAACTGACTAACTCAGTCCTTCACGGGCTTAACAAACAAGGCACTGATTAATCGCTACAATACGAAAATACATCAGTATTTGAGGCGTTTCTTCAGCATCAGATTCAGTGAGTGGCCATCGATCACTCCCATCTGGACCCATGGGATTGAGCGAGCTAGTGGAAGACAATTCTACTGTATGACAGCTCCACCATTAATCCACCGCCACCGCCGACTCAGCCTAGAATAGGCATACTGTCTGCACAAGCTGAATGTGTCTGTGTCTGAATCAATCGTACATTGCAAAAATGCACATAGGAAAAACATAAAACTGAGGGGGATTGTCAAGTTAAATAAGTAAAGAGAAAAAGTGATATTGGAGTGAAAAAATGGAGAACGTAGAGAACAAATGCGCACAATTCACAAATCAAATTTACACTTTGACAATGTACATTCATTTGTTTAATAATGTCTATCTTGTCGTCATGGTAAAGTATATGCTTGTATAAATATGTGTGTGTGTGTGGGAGAGAGAGAGAGAGAGTTTGTGAGAACGCGAAAACCACAGGATTTCTTGGACACGCTTGGAACTGATGGACACAATTAAGCATATAATAATGAAAGTCCCATTAGCGTAATTTGTAGTATAAATAATAAAAATAATAAGAGCATTATGAGTAGAGGACACATTGAATCTCGACCATTTCTATTCAAGTCTCAGAAAGAAACATACACACACACACACACACACAGACACACACACAATTTTCTACAAATTCGCGAGAAGAGCCCTGTTCAACGATACATTCCTTGAATTCCGTTCTACAGCACACAAATGGCAACGAATCGCTTGATTATTGATTTAGACAGCACCCGCCCGCGGGCATATCCACTGGAGTCTTGAAGAGTTTTCACAACACAACATGTGTCCGCTGGTCATGGGCCTTCTTCCTAACCAACCTAACTTCGCCCAACCTTACCTAGCCTGACAAAGAAGGGGAAAGAGAGCTGACACTGGAGCGGGACCAAACGTACCCGAGGCGTAACATCCTGCTTCCCGAAGTCAGTCAGGTAGCGTGTTGCTTGATTGTGTCGGCGCCACCGGCACGCGAGCTACTTGTTGAAACACATCTTCAGTGCATACACTTTCACGCACCACGTCAGAATCGATCGACAAACAGGTGGTTTAGCAAGACAATCCATTTCACACACACACCCACAACCATACACACACGGACATACACACTTCTTACCTTCACACACGTATCCCTGACCGATGAATCCCCAGAGAAGCTCCGAGCAGTGTTGGCAGTAAGTGGGACGATGAAACGTCTTCTTCACGAAAAAGTGCCCCTGGAAGTCTCGATTCGGCGCGATGGCCATGCTGAGTCAATGCTGAACGAACGTCAACGTTGTCAAACACCCATCAGCCGCGCAGTACAGTAGTGCAGTCACAACTGAAAAGCTAGATCAATTGTGAAGGAGCTGAATGTTCCTACTGCGTTCGCAGCCTGCTCTAGCCGACTTAACTCGATCAACACTCTCGGCTACCGTCCCTCATTGTGCTCGTGCAGCTGAAACCAGTTCACCGGGCAGCTGTCAGCCTCCAACCAGCTGTGCCAAGCTGCGTGCACGCCCACTGCAGTCAGCTGAGCAGAATGACGACGCGACTGTACACACACACACACACACATGTACACACACGGTCCAACAGAGCACCGACAGAGACAGGAGTGGTGGAGCCTCAGGCGCGCATGTGCGTGTCACAGCGTCGATCGAAAAGACGGCAGACTGGAGTGCGTCGGTTTGGGACGCAGAGCGCGCGCGCGTCGTTCGGGCGTCGTCATCGTCGTCGGAGGAGGAAGCGAGGCGAGGAGAGGCGAGGCGAGGCTGAGCCACAAGCAACCAGCCAGCCGGGCTGCTGGGGAAATCTTGGCGCTAAGCAAACATTCACACATCGACAGCCGATGCAGCCCATGGAGCGACAGTGACGGTGGTGGCTACAAGGAGATGAGAGATGGACAACAACGGAAATCAAATAGTGACGTGGATCAGCGCATGACATGACACATATTACGGCACTGAGCAACGGCGTAGATTTGTGGCCAAGCTCGGAGGAGTGACAGTCATCATACATCATACTGTTTAATGTTGATTGAGCTCATCAATTACATGGGACCTTAAACCATTTCGGCCTATTCAATTATATCACACATACCCAATAAAAAGTATATTGCATATAACTGCATATAATTTCCACAAGTTACGCACCACCGATCTACACGGAGTGGTCTTATACGAGCACGGAGAGATTCAATAGATAAGACACACATATGAAAGCAGCATTCATTCATCTCTAGTGCCGCCCTTGTCACGCCTCTGTTGCAGACAATTGCGTCAGCGTTTACCGAAGCCAAAGAATAGATGCTTGTAAGAGCGAATGATTTCGAGAAATCGAGGCTCGCCAATGATTGTCGACAAATTCGACTTTGGCAAGATGATGTGGTAGTTTAGCTGTATTATCCATGTGGTTAGATACCAACAGTAATTAAAAATATGCTCAAGATGATTAGTTGCTTGTGGCCCCAGATCATTCCGCACATTCGAACATTGAACAAACCTGATTGATTTTTGTGCCAACATTTGAAATTGCCAAGCAGACTCCAGCCTAAACTGCATCCACACGCAACAAATCCTTCTGAAAACGAGCACATAATCAAAGAAAAAGCAACTCAAATGATAAAGCGATCGAATTTACGTTCGACGTAAAAACACATTAACTAAACGCCGAACTTCCTCAAGGTCATTTAGCGTGTGCAATTCGACCAAAATATTGCGTGACTCTAGAATTCAACAGGTGCACACCACTCGGCCCATGCATCACACAGCGAACGACACACACGTTACAAACACCTGTGTCACAGCAGGGAGTGTTGAAACTCACACAGATTGCGCAGTATGCAAACGTTGATAACACCGAGAACAGGCGCATAGCAAGACTTAATAAGACATCATGCATAGTGATGTTGAACAACGATAACAGATACCTTCGTATTTGGACCACAATACCCATGATTCTTGTTGAAATATAGTGTTGCAAATTTTCTGCGACAAGGGCACGTGCGTGTAGGTGGATGTTTCTTGTGCATATTGTTACCTCAGTGAAATGTGACTCGAGTTTACAAAAATATTCGATGGAGTCTTGTCCTATTGGACAAAATAGTAAACTGCAAGGCACAACCCGCATCAAACCGCTATGCACAGTTACGAAGGTATAAAAAAGAGGCACTTATATGGCGCATTAAATAATCATGAGGACTGCTATATGTGCGTGTTGAAGGTGAATACATTAATATGTATAATAAATATAGAGAAAAACTAAAAAATAGTTCATTAATATATGTGAAATATGTATATATATGGTGCATTTTTAATGCGAAAAACATTAGGAAATAATTGTTCATTTTGCCGGCAAACATTTTAAATCGAATTCAATAGGAACACTTGACTTAAATTAGGTAACGAAAAACTCGTTTGTAATATTGAACACAAGTACACAAACGCGAAACTATTGGACCCAATCTACTTGATTGCTTGCGTGCGTGCTGGCATGTGCAATGAAACAGCACCAAAACTCATTCTATCCACAGGCTGGACATTAGAGACAGAACAAAATGAACGACAATACATCAATGTCGGCCTTCAAGAGCGCTAAATTGTTCTCTGGCTTATATGGAGTAATTCAGCAACTATTGATTCAACGCACACACGTACAAACACACACACACACACACGTACAAACACACACACACACACACAAGTACAAACAAACACACACACACACACCAACTACAACAGAAACGCTGTACGCACCCAGTATTGCACACACACGTACAAACACACACGCACATACACGTACAAACACACACACACGAACACACACGCTCCACAAACACAAATACACAAATGGCACGCACATAAATTGCACAGTAATTTATTGTAATTACAGAGTAATTTATTGTAATTACAGAGTAATTTATTGTAATTACAGAGTAATTTATTGTAATTACAGAGTAATTTATTGTAATAGCACAGTGGTTTATTACACAGTAATTAATTACAAAGTAGTTAACTTTACCGTAATTGTACACTAATGTATTGCAGATAAATTACACAGTAATTAAGATAACATAAAAAATTATCGAACGAACAAAAATAAATACTGGAAGCAAATCTAGGAAACATTAAATATTAACTTAGAAAACATTTATCATTAGCTTAGAAAACATTAAGTTTCTGAGAGTTTCATTAAGATTCTTGTTAACGTTGGGATTTTCGGTAATTATTCTGTTACAGTTTAAAATATAGCCAATAAACACACACACAAATTATATCATTACGGTGATAATTTTTACACATATGACCAAAAAATCGCAAATGGACTTTAAAAAATTGAAGTAAAAAAATTTGGAGTATTTATCTGACAGAAGTTGCTAATAAAAAATAATTTAGGAATCAAAATTTGCTTAAACCAATCACCCGAAAACAGATTGTTGAAATTCTACCATCGAATATCGAAAGTTTATTTTTTTAAATATTATGATAACTGGAAGGCGGGGAGAACGAGATTTATACATGCGGAGAATAGCTCGGTGAGAACACGAGCACAATGGGAATATACTCTGAGTAACCCATTTTTTCGTCCAAGTAATAAATTGAAGCATGCTGGTACCTAGTCTTTTGCTATAACAGAAAAACGGACGTTACAAACAAAGCTCGCAATCTCATACAACATGAACTGTAAGAGCCTATTCTGTCGGCACTTACTCTTGTTAAAGTTTCAGGGCCGCCTATCGTCACATCGATGCCCAGGACTGAAGCGCAGAACGCGTCCAATGCTAATAAGATTGCTGAACACACTATCTACACACGTCGGTTTCTGGTCGAAAATCGCCATTTTAAATTTCAATATTCTCGAGCTTAGTGGTTGAGACATTCAGCTCCGCTGTGCTTTAATGACAGTGCCATATTATTATTATTAATTACAGGCAACTGCATGATATGGGAAGAGTACCGATATTATTACCACCACTAATACCATCATGTGGTAGTAATGGTGGTATATTAATACTACTTTTACCACTATGTAATATTAATACTATGTAATATCTGTTCTGAGCCCTCAATGAAATTACTGGGGGTCACCTTTGACCAATCGCTAGTCTGGGACACTGACGTGAGTCAAACTGTCAGAATCTGCAATGATATGGTAACAACACTTTTCAAGCTGCGCGGTTCGCTCACCTCGGATATGCTCAAACGTCTGGTAGAGTCTCTTGTCTTCCCAAAACTAAAGTATTGCATATCAGCTTGGGGTGGAACCAATGAGCAGCAGATGTCGAGGGTGGATGAAGTGTTGAAGTTGGCGGCCCGGCTGGTCACTGGGAAAAGGAGACGTGAAAGTGTCTCGTCTGCCCTGCAGGAGTTGGGTTGGCCCACAGTGAAAGAAATGGTGCGGCGACATGACCTCAGATTAGTCGTGCGGACGTTGCAAGACAACAGGGGCCCTGATTTTCTTACGTTCCCTTTTCACGTAGCGCAGTCAAGTGACGAACAAGAAAACTCGAGCGGCATGTGCAAGAGAGCTGGGGTTGCCGAGGGTCAGACTGAGCTGCACGCAGAAACAATTTGCATATAGAGCGGCAGCAGCCTACAATAAATTCACGTCATCAAAATGATGTACGCTGTTATGTGGATCATGTGTGATTCGGCACTTTATTTAATTCCCTTTGACATGTATGTCGCCCAATGTTATGACATTATTACGTGTTTTTGTCCATACCCAATATATTTTATAACATTGTCTATAAAACCACTGTATGGACAGATATGAAATACACATATAAAAAATACCACCAAATAATATTAGTACCACTATTACCACCATGCGGTGGTCCCAGGAATTCAATTTAAGATATATGCTTATATTACAAAAACGTATATATAACGTATAACGTACAAACAAATATGTAAGCTTATATTACAAAAACGATTAATTATTAAAAATTCATATACTACTAATAAAATAAATTATAATAAAATCAATTAATCTTAATCTTTTTTAGAAAATCGGCAGAGCAAAAAAAGCACAGTCCTCAAGAAAACATAAATATACGTAGCAGAAACATATCTAGAACGATTATTTAGATGCGACATCTATACAAAACAGCGTGACCATATATGTATTTGTAATTCATATATGTAATTGCTCTTGCACGTTATGATAACTCAAATAATGTCAATAATATTGCATGTTGAGGTACGTTCTTAAATAAGTCTCATTTCTTAACCCGTTTTCGTATTTATGCACAACTGTGTGTATGGATGTGTTGGTGTGGTATCTTGGTCGTACATGTTGCAAATAACAGCTGTTTTGAAATGCAGAATGATCAGTGGTTGTCAGCGATGTTTGCCAACCTGCCTGTCTGCTTATATTTGTGTATATATATGTGCATGTGGTCCTTTTGGCTATACATGATGTTAAGCAAGCCGAATATTCCTAACGGACCTGTCAGTGACAGTGATAAATCCGCACCACGCCGAATGTACGTGTTTGTGCCCTTGTTAATGTTTGTACATGGGTACTTGTACTTGTGGTTTGTACATGTTTGTACAATGCCGCATTGTAAATATTGTACTGTCTGCGCATCTGAGACATATTGTTTAGAGATTGCGCAATATAAATGTTTCAATAAATGAAATGTGCCAGTGTGCTAGCCTGGGATAATTCGGTTTAATTGGCAAATATTGATGTATAGCGAGGGCAGCTAGTTCACGACTTGAATACGTAGGGAAGATGTGAGGTGGACCAATTGAAAGTTGGCTCGAGTGTCAAGGTTAGCCATTCAAAAAGCGCTACGTGTAACTCATATAGATATTTGACACGAAAAATAACATGAAAAAAACGTAATAAAAAAAGAGATGGAGCAAAATACAAACAAATAAAAGCAGAAACGAAAGTAACATTCAACACCACAATAGTCCAAGCAGAACTTAGCAGTTATTCACCAACAGAACAACAAAAAATCCTACAAAATATCCATCAATTTAACAATAATAGACAAATAAAAATAAAAATAAATAAATTACATATATTATTCACCGCCAGATGTTTCATATTAGTACATATGTTCATAGAGGCAGCATTATGTTGTCAAAACAGAGTATGTATGTGTGTGTTCGATGTGTTTTTTCTGTGCGGCGGCGTTGGCTATTGGCTTCCGAAAAATTACACACACGCACGCACACACACATGCATTGATGTGCATGTGCATGTGTGTCCCATGGAGACATGAAGCGCATGAGATCGCTAACATGTTTCACTGTCTCTGGGGAGATTTTGCGACAAGTTGCAAATTCGCAATGCTTTGATTCACTAGCTGTTTTTTATATAAAAAACACGCATACATACGCAAACTAGACAGAAAAATTGCAATTGCACACAATTGCAAACAGCAGACACACAAAAATGCAAGCCGCATAACAGCCAATAAACAAGACACACACAAACAAATAGTAAAACACTGACGGGCAAACACTAACAGAAAACAAGACAAAACTTTTGGCCGAAAAAAGCGCCTAGCCGGCAAACTTGGCTGTTTTTGCGTCCAAATCGATGGCGGCCAATGCGAGACTATCTACCATCTGGCAACACTGGTGTTTCAGCTGATGCAGCTGCTCGATGAGCCGCTTTTGTCGCTGCATTTGCGTCTGGTGTCGCTGCTTGAAGCGATCCACTCGCTCTCGCATACCAGCCACGTCTGAGTCGCAACAATGTCGCACATCAAGAATTAAAACAAAAACATTATCATAAAAATATTTAGTAACAATGATTTAGTTAACATAACAACATAATTAAGTTCATACTTTTATAATATTTTAAAAATGTAGTAATTTTATATAGCAAATTCAAACGAAACACGAATTTAATAAATTTACACGGATAAATATACAAACACGTGATATAACATCGACTGAATTCAAATAATACTAGAAATATTTTGTATTTCGCTTTGACAGACTATTGAAGCACATTTGAGACAATCACTGAAGCATACACAAGCCTGGCTGTGCCCAGTCGATATGTTGATTCATAAAGTGAACTCGAGTGTCTCAAGAGCTACAAGACAAGGCTACATCAAACACAGCGGAACAATGAAGCTGACAAGAAGAAACAACACTTGAAACAGCGGCGGCGGCAAGAGCGAGGCGTGGAGGGATTTAAATCCCCTCTCTGAGCCCTTCGCCAAGCCCCCCGTTTTTTCATCAGCCCCTCCCTTCACTGGAAAAGTCCTGGCGCTGCCACTGGTGTTTCGTGTTCAGCGAGATCACACACACTGACACACACATACACACAAACTGACACACACACACATACACTGACATACACACACACACACTGACACACACACACACACTGGCACACACACACACACACACACACATACACTGACACACACGCACACACACACACATATACACACATACACACTGACACACACACACGGCCTGAGCACCTGTGATATGCTGACTGTCCAGAAGCGGAATCAGCTGATCAATCAGCTTGAGCCGAGTCGCCAGCGTGCTGAGCTGCGGCTGCACGCACACCAGCTCAGCTGTCAGCTGCTCGTGACCGGCTGACAGCTCGTCGTAACACATCGGGTCCAGGTACCGTTCCAGCTCGTCCACTAACCGACACACACACGTATATATATAATTGAATTGAGCATATTAAATATACTAAATCTAAATTTTATTAAACTAAATGCATTAAATGTGTTGAAACATCATTCTCGTAAATTTGTCATGCAAATTGGAAGAGCCTCGCTTTCAACATCACGTGCTAACTATACATATTATTGCAAAACTGAGAGCGAACCCAATTCATTGACTTCTACCAGGATACTTGAGATTTTCGTGTGAAAAGAGTTGTTTGAGTACGAAAAGAGGTCGGTTTGTGTTTCGTAAAGTTATTGTTTTTTTGCGTTTGGCGTGCAAACTATTGGCGGCTGCTGTACAAATATTCACATAAATATAGATTTAATTTTTGCGTAGGACATAAAAAAAAATTGAAGACATTTTTGAACATAAGAAAAGGAAAAATTAATCTTCCGGGGAGAAAATTGAGGGGAGTATTCTACTCGAAATTACATTCTATTTGTACGAGTATACTGTAGACTCAACAGGCTGGTGCAAATCTCAACATGATCGCTGTGAGTTTATTTAGATGTTGATATGGTAGAGGTGCTTTGATCAATATGTCACATGATGTTATTGTTTATACTTTGCCGTGATTAGAAATAACGGTATTCGCGGAGGTTTTGACAAGTTCGTTGGTGTGCTAGAGAGGATGGTAATATGTTGTAGTGTAGTGTGATAGTGTCTATAATGTTTGCGTGATTGACTTGTTCCTGTTTCATATTTTACTATTGTTAAATATACTTCTACAAACGCATTATGTGTGAATAGCCGTGGCAATAACGCACGTCGCTTGGCCACCATCATGGCACGTTCTTGGTCGTTGAGTGCGGCAGCCAGGCGCGTGCTGAAATCTAACAGAACATCGTTGGCCTGAAAGCAGAGAGCAACAGTGCATAGCCGGTGAAGTCAACGGCGAATTAACACATAAATTTCATTCTCAACGCATTTTCATATTTCACATGTCATTGTCGATCCGTCGATTTATATATACCGTATTTGCATGAGAGACCCCTTTTCTGGCCGGTATTTTAACTTTTATCAGTCTTTCAGCACCAGCATATACTTTTCTTCTAGAATTATTGCGTAAAAACCAAGGAATCACTTATACAGAGGAGTATCTTATACACGGGGAAATAGGGTACATTGAGGCCAAACTGGTGACTCTCAAACACAACAAGTGACTCTCAACACAAAGTGACTCTCAAACACAACAAGTGACTCTCAAAGACAACAATCATTGATTTCACGCATTTCATCAAGCGCTCAATAATTCCGAAATTAATAATGATCTTTAACAGTCAATCGCGCGTACTTTTAATACAATCGATTCGAATTGGCGTGAAATGCAAACCTTTCATGTGATTCCAAGCATTTAACGACAGTAATGTCCAATGTTAGTTGCATATGTACTGTTATTGCATAGGTTTATAGACGCTAAATTTTCATGCACAATTTTTGTTTTACCCTTTGGTTCAATGCGTATCACCATTATATATAGTTTGGTGTAATCGTTTTCTTTTTAGAGTGATATTATTTCCATGAAGAATGAACCTTTTCAATTAACTTTGAAACTATTCAATTTTATGCTTTTGTTTGTGAGCACCCAAAGTGAGGATTCTGTCCAATCCCTAAGCGAGGGCGAATACAGTCTAAACACTTGACAAGAGCGTAGAAATAAAAGAACTATACGAGTTGTCGCTAACCTTAGCGTACGTCTCATTTTTGTCCAGGTTGCCAAACACCTTCAGCTCCAGATCAGCCACACGTTCAGCTAAGTCCGATATGGCAGACGTTTCTGATGATTCGACCGACATCTGTCCAATAAAAAATAATAAAAACTCAATAAAAACAGCCGTGTTGCATATCACGAAATACGATCACGTATATGATCAAACCAAGCCAACAAATTTAATCATGTTGATTTACAACAAATATGGTTGTGTTTTGAATCCGAACAAGTCAAACACACAGAAATTAAGCATATGACTAATACAGCATTTAGGTGGAGTTAATATTCCATAGAAATGTAAAATATCAGACACGCAACACCAAACACCTTTCATAAGCTGAAACTGGGTGATTTCAGCCGCATTGACTGGCGGTTGAGTCACTAATGCAACAGGGTATATTAACTTCTCTATGCTTAGAACTATGACTAGAAATTTTACAAGTTTGTTGAGCATTGATTTTTTACAGCACAAGGATGCTACACACAAATTTTCATATATCACTGACGATATACTGTTTTTATATAGTAATATTTGCGGCAAAACATAATGTTTGATTACAGTACCTGTTTTAATTAAATTTTAGTGCTTGATAGGAGTTAAGTTTGTTTCATTTTGATAAACTAAACTTGGTTATAAGTTATACGTTTTTCGAAGACACTCGGTAAGCTGTGTTCACCACTCATGTTGATCCATTTGTAAATTAAACGGTCCATTCATTCAATTTCTGGATAATTTCTCATTTATACCATCCTAGATTCTAGAAGGCGAAATATACATGACTAGCTATCAGGTCAAAATGTGTGTTAGCGTGCTTCGTGTTTGTTTGTGTATCAGCACTACACACTACAACCGCATCAATGGCCGAGCAGAATTTCTGTCTCAAGTGGGACTCTCATCAGGTATCGCTGGCGGCCGCGTGCAACCGTCTGCGCCAGTGCGACGAACTCACCGACATGACGCTGTACTGTCAGAACGGGCGCTTTCATGTGCACAGACTGATTCTGTCGGCGTTCAGCGGCTATTTCCGCAGCATGCTCAAAGTTGGTACTTTTGATCGCATCGGGCACTGGCGCTTAATAATTGGTTCTTAACATGGGTTCGATCGAACAGCAGGAATTCGATGAGTCAGTTTAAGGAGTTCGGCGGTTTGTTTCACCCACTCGTATGATTTGTCACTTCACGCTCTGATTGGTCATCATTGACTGCAGTTAATCACGCCACATCGCTTGGTCTTGATATCTGTGCTGCAAGCAACTCGGTCCACTCAGTATTAGCCTACTTGTGTGTGACTGTCTTGATCGTACTTTATTTGTGATTTTTCCTATAATACTTTAAACACGAATGGTCCGATGAATGCATGCATGGAACTTGTGGGGCTCAGTCAACCTTCAACAGGGTCAAGAACCGTTGTGCTAAATTGTGCTCATACATTTCAATATGGACATGATCAACTATGGCCACCTATAATAATTCTAGTTTTAATGAAAATTTGTTCGGGCTGCTCTACCAACACCCAGATCCGCAACCGTGTAGAACTCCGGGGTGTAGTGGTTAGCACACCCGCCTCACAAGCGAGAGTACCGTGATTCGAATCCCGGCGTAGGATAATTCCATTGGGCGAATTCTATAATCCAACAGTCCCTGTCCGCCCAGCAGTAAATGATGGTACCAGATATCAGTCTTGTGTTGTGTCATGCATTCTGGGGAGGTGGCCCTCTCAAATACGTCTTCAGTCCTTGTGACGTCATAGCGTGGAGAGGGTCGGTTCTGCGGTGGCAGCGAGCTGCACGGAACACACCTGTGTGTGTTCATAAGTTTCGGTTACTTCCCGTGTAGCAGCTGTCACTTGAGGCCTTCAACCTTAATATTCAGTCCTTTCAATAGCTGAGTGTGTGTGTGTGTGTGTGTGTGTGTGTGTGTGTGTGTGTGTGTGTGTGTGTGTGTGTGTGTGTGTGTGTGTGTGTATTGACAGCAGCAGGCGTGCGAGGCGCACGTGACTGTGGTGTTGATGGAGGCGGCGCTGGCCGACGTGCGACTGCTGGTCGAGTTTGTCTACACGGGCTGCGTGAACGTGGCTCACACCCGACTGCCGTCGTTCCTGCGACTGGCGCGCGCACTGCAGATCAGCGGACTGTGTGACAAAGACGGCCTGGTGCGTGGTGCTGGTAGCTCTCTTCTCTGTCTGCCTGTCTGTTTTCCATTTGTTATGTCTTTGTGTCTTTATCTTGGAACAAATTCGTTTGAGTGGTTTTAGTGAACATTTGTTTGTTTGTGTATGTATGTGTGTGTGTTTGTGTATGTATGTGTGCTGCAGCTGAACACCCCGCCAACGGACGACAAGAGTGGTGGCGAGAGCGCGCCAACTAGCTGCGCCACCACTCAAGATCGAATCCTGTCACATTCTCCCGCGCCGACTTCCTGCAGCAATCCGCCGGTTTCCGTCAATCATTGCTCCACGCCGCCACCACCACCACCGCTGCCAGTTGTTGATCAAAACATCACTCATCAGAGCGTTTTGGATGGAGAAAGCCCAGGCGGCGTCGATGAAACAACGCCCAAGTTGGACGCCGTCGAATTGAAACAACACGATTGGCCGAGTGAAACGACGTCGACCATTGGCTCGGCTGAGTCTTGGACTCATGAACTTCTGTCCCTGTCTCAATCAGTTTCGGCTGGCGAAGGTAAGACATGAGTTGTGTACCATACCGCTGGTTTTCAGTCTGAGCTTGTTTTCCTCCAGTTTGTGATCTATTAAAAGACTTAGATGGTGAAGGGTGAAAGGATAAATCGAAAGCGCTGTTTTTGAGATATGTGCATTTTCAATAACGTGATGCTGACAATTCTAGACAATTCTTCGAGACAATTCTATGGGGTTTCAATGGACCGAACACATTGAACATCACGCGTTGAATATCATGGGGTCCGACCTCGCGTAGCCACATGCCTGTATATTTCGTCTCTTCACTATAACCTAACATTAGTCAACAAACGAACAAGTATTTGCAATGATGCAACACTTCACAATTGTCGAACATATTTATACCAATGTATTGTTGTCACTTTCCCATAGTTATTGTTAGGAGAAATGGTTCATAGAGACGCGTCTATGTGTGTGTTTGTATGTGGGTGTGTTGAGGCGGTACGGTGTACACGTGTCGGGTGTGCTGTCGGCGCTACTCGAACCGCGTCTCGCTGGCCGAACACATCAAAAGTCACCAGGGCCGCACCGTGTGTCCGGTGTGCGAGCGCGTTTTCAGCATGGTCGGCAACCTGCGCTCTCACATGCGCACTGTGCATGGCATGAGCGAGCACGCCGTGCGACAACTGGTGCCGACCAGGGCGCGCAGTGCACCCGTGCAGCTGGCGGCGACGGCGGCGGCGGCGCGTATGACGTTGTCAGAGCTGGGCATCGCACCGCCGCTGCATTGAGACGGCATCAGTGATGTGGTGGCGGCACGTCACCGCTGCTGGGCGGACAGCATGAAGGCGGCTGGCTCGTGGCAAGTGGGGAGAATGAGCTGTAGATGTTTGTAGCCTGTAAGAGATAATTTGAAAGCAAGTGTACGCGTTACCAAGATATACCAGCCTCTGATAGCAAGATACAGCTTTCTTGTTCATCTGATTTGTTAGCATAAGCGGCTGCGATTCATCGGATGCAAGATTTAATTGTGCCATCATATTAGATCATCATAGCCCACATTAGTAATCAGCAGTGGCGGCGCCAGGGTTTTCTCCCTGGGGGAAAAAAAGCGGGGACATGGCGAAACACGAGGAACTTTACGCGAAGTGTTCATGATCAGGATTGTTGGGGAGCTCAGAGGGGACTTGGTACATTTTTGGGATCTTCAGCCCCCCTGGCGCCGCCATTGGCATTCAGCTATGCATGCTCACTTTGACATTGTAATCATTCGCAGCTCACACGACCACTGATGGATGCTTTGTGAGTGAAATATTGCATGCGCCCGTTGATTTTTTAAGTCTGTCGTTATTTGAAACAATTGTTTGTTTTCCTTGATGGTTTTTGTAGAGCTTTTATGAATAGAAATACATCAAACTCCATGAAACATTTATTAACATCAACATCAACACTGATACAACACCGACATAAAAACACCGACAGGTAGTAATGAAGATAATACTAGTAGAGCCATAGAACACACACAACATACAAAATACAAAATATATAAATACATGTATGAAACGGCGACATGGAAATCTGCAGGTAGGCAGGTCTGGAAATCATTCTCTAGTTTGATTGCACGATAAAAAATGTCATCTGGAGATTGTTCGCATCGTGATTATCAGTGAAAAAGAATACAAAAGGGAAGCTGTTAAGCGCGCGACCCAAGTGAAGACTTTAGTAGACAAACACAGACACACTGGTTTCTGACATTTAATAGTGAAAGCCGCAATATTGTGTTGTCAGCACCAGATCATCTCTAGACGACTAGCTAGGGGCAGTGGCTGAATGGCCAACAAAGACTCAATAACCAAACACGACAGCGGCCTGTATTCGAACGCCCGGCCCAAACAGCGGCGCTACATGAGACAGTGTAGGTCATGTAGATCATAAGATCATCAGGTCACAAATGCTGCTGAAGACAGGAAGGTTGATCTCAGTGTAAGAGGACGGATTTTCGCATGCTGTCTCTGTAATTGCGGTCAATAAGCTACTAGACCGCAATTACAGAGACAGCATGCGAAAATCCGTCCTCTTACACTGAGATCAACCTTCCTGTCTTCAGCAGCATTTGTGACCTGATGATCTTATGATCTACATGACCTACACTGTCTCATGTAGCGCCGCTGTTTGGGCCGGGCGTTCGAATACAGGCCGCTGTCGTGTTTGGTTATTGAGTCTTTGTTGGCCATTCAGCCACTGCCCCTAGCTAGTCGTCTAGAGATGATCTGGTGCTGACAACACAATATTGCGGCTTTCACTATTAAATGTCAGAAACCAGTGTGTCTGTGTTTGTCTACTAAAGTCTTCACTTGGGTCGCGCGCTTAACAGCTTCCCTTTTGTATTCTTTTTCACTGATAATCACGATGCGAACAATCTCCAGATGAAACTCATATCTACGACTAATTCACACATATCTACGACTAATTCACACATATCTACGACTAATACACTCATATCTACGACTAATTCACATATATCTACGACTAATACACACATATCTACGACTAATTCACACATATCTACGACTAATACACACTTATCTACGACTAACACATATCTACGACTAACACATATCTACGACTAATACACACATATCTACGACTAATACACACTTATCTACGACTAACACATATCTACGACTAATACACACTTATCTACGACTAACACATATCTACGACTAACACATATCTACGACTAATACACACTTATCTACGACTAACACATATCTACGACTAACACATATCTACGACTAACACATATCTACGACTAACACATATCTACGACTAATACACACTTATCTACGACTAACACATATCTACGACTAATTCACACTTATCTACGACTAACACTTATCTACGACTAATACACACATATCTACGACTAATTCACATATATCTACGACTAATACACACTTATCTACGACTAATTCACACATATCTACGACTAATACACTCATATCTACGACTAATTCACATATATCTACGACTAATTCACACATATCTACGACTAATTCACACATATCTACGACTAATACACTCATATCTACGACTAATTCACATATATCTACGACTAATACACACTTATCTACGACTAATTCACACATATCTACGACTAATACACTCATATCTACGACTAATTCACATATATCTACGACTAATACACACATATCTACGACTAATTCACACATATCTACGACTAATACACTCATATCTACGACTAATTCACACATATCTACGACTAATACACACTTATCTACGACTAACACATATCTACGACTAATACACATATATCTACGACTAATTCACACATATCTACGACTAACACATATCTACGACTAATACACACTTATCTACGACTAACACATATCTACAACACCAACAACAACATTTATTTGGTGACACGCGTCAACATGTCAAAAAAACACGCGCGTTAAACAGCAAGATAAGCCAAAATATTCAAGGATAAACATAAAACATGAACAAGCACAAGAGTAACTGACAAAAGGGAACATGACTTAATTAAGACATCACAAATAGCAAGTAGATGAAAAGGTAAGAGCAAGCGTAAGAAATCAGATTGAAGCATACGAAGTAAGGGTGAGAGAAGTGGAATCAAATGATAATTCAAATAATTATCTAAAGAGTGCCGAACGAAATGAGGGATAGGAAGTGGCTGATAGAACAGTACGAGGAAGCGAGTTGTACAGTCGGGGAGCAAAGAAAGAAAAAGACTTCGAAGACCAAGATGACTCGTTCAAGGCTCGAGGGCAGACAAGAGGGTGAGGATGACGAGAAGGGGCAGTAGCAACAGTGAGGAGACCAGAAAGATGAGAGGGTTGACTAGGATCGTGAATAAGTTTAAAAATAATACAGCAAAGACGAAAATGAATACGAGGAATAATGGGGAGCCAACGAAACTGAAACAGAAATTGAGATGTATGACGACAGGGAGAGGGCGAGAGAACAAAACGACAAGAAGAGTTGATGACACGCTGGAGAATGCGGAGAGAATATCGAGGAACATGAAAGTACAAAGAACAGCAATAATCAATCCGAGGAAAGATAAGGGAGAGTACAAGTTTGATAGCAGACGGACGATCAATAATTAAGATGTCTATTTGCTTAAAGGTTATCACAGAAGCTAGGTGCGTACATTGTATCAAGCAAGCTCAAGTATTGTCGGCGGGGCGGATAAACCCAGGTGGCGGGTTGTAGTTTGCCGGCTCCTGATGTAGCACAGTCAGCGGTGCTCTGTCTGAGATCTCATTGAAAATGGAGCGAAAGAGGAGGATGCTAGCGTACAAGCGTTGTGTGTTTGCAAAACAAGCTGGATTTCATGGAGGTTTTGCAGGTGAAATGAATGTACAAGTGTGTGTACATTCATTATTCATTTCATTATTTCATTTTAAACTAATACATATTTCATACATAATACATATTTCAACTGATATATATATATTTCAACTAACACATATTTAATTATTCATTCATCTACATTTTAATACAGATGTGTGAATGTGGCGACACACACCGATACGACTAATACACACTTATCTACGACTAATACACAGGCAGAAAAAATCGGGAAAACAAATGAAAGCTTCCGTCAGCACACGAATGCTGGTACTATGAAGCACAATTACCCGATTCCTTGAATAATCACGCGAGGTATACAAAAGACCATCACTATCGCTCTGAAGCCGCAAGCACTGATGTTAAAAATAATCCTCTTTTCAAATATATTCAAGTACCAATAATCGGATTGTGAAAATAGATGGTACATTTTGTCTATAAAAAGGACTGTGAAACGGATTGTGAAAATATATGGCATATTTTGCGTGTAAAAACGGACGACAAAGCTGGTACGTTTTAACGTAGCACAGCGTGGGTATAATGCTCTTATAAAAACTGTACAATACAATATACACTACATTACAGTACAACACATAAATACACTGATAGAAAAATGTTTGATCGTGGGGATTGTCTGGAAGGAAGACGAATCCTGCGCACGGTATCCAGCCTGAATACATTATTCATTGCCGGTAGAATTTCAATGTAGATGTGTGAATATGTGTTAGAGGAGGTGGCGAATTCAATATGAAAAGTGAGAACACAAGTTTTTTTTGCGTTCCTCCTTTTCTTAGTAATTTTTCAAGCTACTAAATAAAATACGCGGGGTGTCAGACTCACACACACACACACAACACATGCACAAGCTTCACACACAACGCAACAACCAATCAGCGGTGAGTCGGTCACCCGCTCGCCCCCGCGGGGCATGGACACTTGAAAACACACACACACACACACACACCGACACAACTATACACACTCTCTCGCACACAATACACAATTCAACCATACGCGACCACACAACAGGTACATAGGACAGCATAAAATGCTTGGTGTTGTCGAGATCTGCTGGGAAAAATAGACGAAGCGTTTTCTCAGTTTGAAACTGAGTGGCAAAAGCACATGCGCGTTCCCTACGCAACAATGCACGCCATTTTCTTCTCTCTTCTGCGTCAAAATCGTCCGAATACAAGCCAGAACACCAGAGACACATACAACAAGTGTGCACTCGCAACAACAGCGATTTAAAAAAACAACTGCAGACAAATCGTTCTCACGCCAACTTATTTCACCTGCAAAACCTCCATGAAATCCAGCTTGTTTTGCAAACACACAACGCTTGTATGCTAGCATCCTCCTCTTCCGCTCCATTTTCAAAGAGATCTCAGACAGAGCACCGCTGACTGTGCTACATCAGGAGCCGGCAAACTACAACCCGCCACCTGGGTCTATCCGCCCCGCCGACAATACTTGAGCTTGCTTGATACAATGTACGCACCTAGCTTCTATGATAACCTTTAAGCAACTAGACATCTTAATTATTTTTGCTTCTTTTCTGTTGCAGGAAACTCACCCGAGATAAACATCAAATGCCAACTTTGGCTTATATCTTATTTCCCAGAGCTTTCGTTCCGGCTTGCAATGATAGAAAATAATCGGCCCTCAGCAAAAAAGTCTGCGACCCCTGGCTTACATGCACGTGATTTTGCCCTGCAGTGGCGGCGCCAGGATTTTTCCGATAAGGGGGCTGAGGGCGGGCTAAGGAAAATGTTGAGGGGGCTTGACGAAGCATGAAGATATACACTCGAACGCTGACTACATAATATTATAGTAAGGGACTGGGGCAAACTGATTCATTCCTCGAACTTGAACCATAATTACAGGACTTCGTTTACAGCGGTAAGAAATTTATTGTTCACGATCATAATTTTTGGGGGGCTTGACATATTTTCAGCCCCCTTGGCGCCGCCACTGTCGCCCTGCCTGCTGAGCAGTAATGGGGATCGAGTACCAATGATAGTGACGACCCGCGGCGTGGGTGCCCAACAATATCAAATAACAACACCAGCCAATACGGCCTCATCGAGTCAACACAGACACATTGTAATATCTCTACAATGACGCCTCACATATCGCCACATCCAATCAAACAGTGCGTGAATTCACACTGCCACCAAATACTGTGATTGAATACTGCCTAGCAATGCACACTGTGAGATCATCAAGTGACGTCACGCGTCGCTGCACACACGACAAACATTGTGTGTATGTGTGTGTGTGTGTTACAATAAGCTCTCTCCAACACTACGTTCTATCAATTCTATCCCTGTTTTCAAAAAACACTCAAATAAATTTTTCATGGTGAAATCGTATTATACTCTAGAGAACATTGTCTATATTAGTGATGATTATAAGGTGTAAATGATCTCTCTTCTTTCTTTACCTTTCACTTTCTGTGTGTGTGTGGCTATGTGTGTGTGTGTAAGTGTGTCTGTGTGTGTGCATTTGTGTGTGTGTGTGTGTGTGTGTGTGTGTGTGCGTGTGCAGCGCCCTAGAGACCCTCTAGGTGTAGGGCGCTATATAAATATCTACCTAATGTAATGTAATGTATGTGTGTGCGCATCATCCAAATTAGCACGTGAAATCCGTATAATTGATCTCTTGTGTGGAAGAGAAATTGACAGACTAGCACATGATCCTCGGCCCATATAAGTACAACACATACACAAACACACACCGACGAAACAGAAACATACATAGGCAAAACACCAAACACATTCTCTAGACTAGCACAAATCACTCGGCTATCGTGTTATCATATCTCGGCTTCATCAAGTGCGCGAGTAACGTGGCCGTTGCCGTTTTGCTCGGCGGACGAGTGGAAGCGCGTCCGTTCGTCTCGCACCACTCCGGCCATATTCTCCAGCGGGACCGTCAAATTAACGGACGGACGCCGCCGCCGCCCGCAAACCAGCGGCTCCATCATCTGTCATACAGTCATCATCTGTTACCCCATCATCATCATCTGTCATCATGTGTTACCCCATCATCATCATCTGTCATCATGTGTTACCACATCATCATCATCTGTCATCATGTGTTACCCCATCATCATCATCTGTCATCATGTGTTACCCCATCATCATCTGTCATCATGTGTTACCCCATCATCATCATCTGTCATCATGTGTTACCCCATCATCATCATCTGTCATCATGTGTTACCCCATCATCAGCATCTGTCATCATCTGTTACCCCATCATCATATGTCATCATGTGGTACCCCATCATCATCTGTCATCATGTGTTACCCCATCATCATCTGTCACCATGTGTTACCCCATCATCATCATCTGTCATCATGGTTACCCCATCATCATATGTCATCATCTGTTACCCCATCATCATATGTCATCATCTGTTACCCCATCATCATCTGTCATCATGTGTTACCCCATCATCATCTGTCATCATGTGTTACCCCATCATCATCATCTGTCATCATGTGTTACCACATCATCATATGTCATCATGTGTTACCACATCATCATCATCTGTCATCATGTGTTACCCCATCATCATCATCTGTCATCATGTGTTACCCCATCATCATCATCTGTCATCATGTGTTACCCCATCATCATCATCTGTCATACAGTCATCATCTGTTACCCCATCATCATCATCTGTCATCATGTGTTACCCCATCATCATCATCTGTCATCATGTGTTACCACATCATCATCATCTGTCATCATGTGTTACCCCATCATCATCATCTGTCATCATGTGTTACCCCATCATCATCATCTGTCATGATGTGGACGGGCCACATTGCCCCAGTCGGCCGAACTGCCAAATCACACTCATTATATTAATTGTTATCAATCACAGGCAAATCCAGTAGATAGGGGAAGAGTGTAGGAGACACTATTACCATCATGTGGTGGCCCCTCGTACCGTCAGCGCCCAAACTACATAGATAAACGGAGAAATGCACGAGAAAGAAGCAGAATGAGAGAAATGAGAAAGGCACACAAATTCACCAGATAATTGGCCGTCTCTGTGCTGAGCAACGACTGGTGCAAGTCGTCATCGTCGGACATCAGTTGCCCATTGCCTCGGTCGTCGACACGCTCAATCGACGCACCGGCCGCTGCATTCAGCATCGACATTCCTGCCGTGCAGCGTCGCCGCAGCATTACGTCCGAGTCGCCGTCATCACCCGACGTCGAAAGCGACGAATACACCGTGCCGTCGCTGTTGCACGCCACATCCAGACCGGCAGACAGCTCACTGTCGAGGACCGGCTGGTCGAGACCGTCGCCGGCGCACGCTTCTGAGTCGCGTGCATCACTGCTACCGTCGTCCTCCTCGTTCTGACACTCGGAAAGTCGGCGCAGCTCGTGCCGCATCTTGCCAGATCCGTCGACCAAGCGCAATGCTGCCGAGTGGCGGCCGCTCTGCTGGCTGGCACACTGGCGGCGCTGTGTTCGTGGTGCCAGACGCCCAGAGGCGGTCGTCAGCGGTGAAGATGCGAGCAAGTCGTCAAGCTGCTGCATGCGCAAGTGCAGCCGCTGCGACTGCTCGAGCTGCAATTGTTGGCGTATCAGCAGTTCCTCGAGGCGCTGAAAGCTGGTCGTCTGACGGTCCAGCGCCTGTTGAATCTGAACACACACACACATACATACAACTGTTGAAAACACGTTGTATAAAAGACATTAAGAAGTGCAGAGTTTCTCGTATACAGAGCCATAGACGAATGGAATAAGCTGCCCAAGAAATTTGTACAACGTTAAAATTGTCCAAATATAAACTTCATGAGAAAAGAAACAGGACAGTTCGATCCGAAGTTCATTTTCTGTAGCACAACTCAGTGAGTACACACACACACACACACACACACACACACACACACACACACACACACACACACACACACACACACACACACACACACACACACACACACACACACACACACACACACACACACACACACACACACACACACACACACACACACACACACACACACACACACACACACACACACACACACACACACACACACACACACACACACACACACACACACACACACACACACACACACACACACACACACACACACACACACACACACACACACACACACACACACACACACACACACACACACACACACACACACACACACACACACACACACACACACACACACACACACACACACACACACACACACACACACACACACACACACACACACACACACACACACACACACACACACACACACACACACACACACACACACACACACACACACACACACACACACACACACACACACACACACACACACACACACACACACACACACACACACACACACACACACACACACACACACACACACACACACACACACGCGCGCGCAATACGACATCATTTATATGTAGAGTGAAGTTTGTCACCAACTAAATCGGCTCTTGAGTATTGCTTGATACAAGCTCGATTACAGAATAGAATTGGCCAGATAAATAAGAAAATCGGCAATGAGTGAATAGGTCGCACCCCATTACAACATGACCACACGCAAAACAATAACAAATGTTGCAATAGAGACGTAATATTTCGCTAGCCGGGCATGACTGGCTTTCACCCCCCCCCCCCCTCCCCATTCGCACCACCAACAATCACACACCATATTCTCGGGCTTCTGGAGAGCGGCCATCTGCTTGCGACGCTCAAACTCCTCGACACACTGCTCTTCAAACTCGTGAACGCTCTCCAGCGTCTCGGCGTCCACAAACAATTTGATTCCGCGGTCGTGAAACTTGGCAACGCGCCGGTAGCGATTGAAACACAGCTTGAGCAGCCGATAGAGCAGCTCAAACAACACGAGCGGCGGCGGACAGACGGTCTTCGAATCGTACTGCATCACCAGCCGATAGCGTTGAAACATCCACACCTGGTGGGCCACGGCGTGAATGTCGCTGAAGATGTTGTTGAAGACGGCACTCAGCAGGTTGAGCATGAGAATGTTGGCGACCAGCAGGTAGGCGGTCATGGCGACCACGGTGATCCATAGCTCGCACGGCTGCTGTTTGTCTCCGTCACCGCAGTCGGGCTCAATATCGGGCGCAAATACCTCGCCGTACAGCATAAAGTAGGGCTGGTAGAAGACGTGGCGTAGCAGGTACCAGCTGGCAGGTTGGTGCGGGTAGCGCACAGACTGACGCAGCACGCCAAACGAGAACAACACAATGACCAGCAGCACAAGCAGGTGCATCATCTTAACCAGCATCTTGCCCGCGATTGCCACCATTGGTCCCAGGTATTTTTCCACGCTCAATGTTTCAAATAAGCGAATGTACCTGCGTATACACCAGCACACACACACGCGCACAAAATAATGTTTCAGCGCTAGATGTGTAGATCATTGGAATACTCTTGCTGAAGAAATTGTGATGTCAAAAACATGGCGATATTAAAAAAACATACTGGAAAAGAGATGAGAATACGAGGCAGGACAATGTGAGTTCAGCTAATTTTCTGCCAGTATACAACTATGCCAGTGGTTCTCAACCTTTCTCAGTGCCCGCACTCTTTTCAAATAAGAAGTCAGTTCTCACACCCCCTTGATTTTTTATAGCTATATGCTTTTTAATTCGATATTTACTCATACAGATAAAAGTTCCTGTAAGAAAGTTTTTTTCAGGGGAAATATACAGCATATGTAAAAACATTCTTTCATTATTCACAGGATTCCTGTCACCCCTTATGAAGTAGTCTCGCACTCCTGAATTAGGTGAATACACACACGCATACACACCAGTAGACACTATTGCAGCAGATCAGAACACGCGCCCAGCGGAATGTGGCGGCGGTGTAGCGCAGCGGCTGTAGAAGCAGGTAGCTGCCGATGAAAACGGTGTCGCACAAGTTCCACAAACAAGACAGCCATGTGCACAACTTTTGACTGCACCGTCGCCCCATACCAACACACACACACACGCACACACACACGTGCGCGATCAGGTACAATTACATCAGGGGTCCAAGTTCTTTGTGTACAAGTCCCAGGTGTACAATTCCCTTGGTGCTCCATACGACCCTGTCTCCGCTCATTATCCAGTCACGCATATGCCACGCTATACGCCACGTGTTTGTAGCAGAAATAAAAACAATTGATAATAAAAAACAAATTACAATAGTAAAACTATTGATAAAAAGAAACCAACATAGAGAAATAGAGCCAGAAGAAATATCAACTGGAAATCCTCAGCATTTAACTGATAGACTCTTTTACTCTCACTATCAGCAAAAATCAACTTTTGGCTGTGAACGAAAACAAACAATACACGCATACTGAAAACAACCCGTGTACCGTGTCTGCTAGAATATATATTGAAAACAGCGTGTGTACCGTGTCTGCTAGAATATATATTGAAAACAGCATGTGTACCGTGTCTGGTAGAATATATATTGAAAACAGCATGTGTACCGTGTCTGGTAGAACATATATTGAAAACAGCATGTGTACCGTGTCAGGTAGAATATATATTGAAAACAGCATGTGTACCGTGTCTGCTAGAATATATACTGATAATAGCGTGTGTACCGTGTCTGGTAGGGCTCCGAGATGATTACGTCCCGTACACGGTCCAGAGCCAAAGAGAAAATGTACAGAGTGACGTATACTTCTTGCCAGCGTGGGTACTGAGGACTCATTTCGACCAACACGACAAACGTCAGCAGACATAAAAACACCACGTATGACAACTGTTGCACACACATACACACACACACACACACACATACACATACACACACATACACATACACACACGCATCTCGATTTCTGTACGGAACATTTGAGTAAATTATGAAGTGAACGTGGACTCGGCATATATAATACTATAATATAAATTGCGCGTTATACCTATTATCTTTTCAGAGTTGTTCGTTTATGAAGATAGTTGTTCTGTTGTCTCGCGTGTCAATTGATTGCTTAGGAACATGTGGGTGTGTGTGTATGTCAGTGTGTGTGAATGAAATTGTACCGAAAAGCCCTTCGTGGAGTGCAACAAATGCTATAGTACAAAAACCATAGTTTTCGCGGCCAGAAATACAGGTGGTTGTTGCATCAATTAAAATGTACGAATTACGATATAATTTCAGTAGGATATAGTTGTATCAATCCTAATTCAAAACGAATTAGGATAGACAAATACGCATTTTTGCTTCTGTCCGACTTTCAATTCCCTCAATTGGCAACCGCTCTATTCACCAGTTAAATGTTAAATGTCAAATGTTCAAGTCCTAAGTGACAGCTGCTACACGGGAAGAAGCCGAAGCTTATGAACACACACAGGTGTGTCCCGTGCAGCTCGCTGTCACCGCAGAACCAACCCTCTCCACGCTATGGCGCCACAAGGACGTAAGACGTATTAGAGAGGGCCACCTCCCCAGAATGCATGACACAACACATGACTAATATCTGGTACCATCATTTACTGCTGAATGGACAGGGACTGTTGGATTATAGAATTAGCCCAAGAAATTCTGCTCCGCCCGGTTTCGAACCACGGACCTCCCGCTTGTGAGGCGGGTGTGCTAACAACTACACCACGGAGTCCACAGTTACGAAAGACTGCTTTATATGAATGAAATACTTGACAAATAAAAAGTACATCTCACCGTCAAAGCCCAAAACTTCACCACGGGCGCCTTGTAAAACTCGTATATTTTACGCCGCAGATCCATCTGTTGTCTGCGGCCACCACCACCGCCTCGACCGGCAGCCGCCGACGAACTGACGTCCAACCAGTGATCGAACCCTGCGCCGTCGACACCACCGCCATCTGGCGACGTGTGATGACTACTGTGGCGGCGGCCAGTGGTTTTCAACGAGTCGAAGTGGGCCGTACTCTGGCTCTTGACTCCATTGTACAGAGAGGTGGGAAAATCCACCGACTGTGCAGACGAAAATCAAACACCAACGGGAGCGATTACATGAGAGAAATTAAGGGGAGAACAATAATAAAAAATAACGAATGAATACATAATATAAAACCAAAATTAAGATAAAAAGGCCTGAATGGCCACAATCGCACCTGCGACCCGTTCATGTGTCGACACCGTTGCGCATCGTCGAATTCGACTAAAACGGCGTCTTCAACGTCGTCGGCTGCGTCACAGTTCTCTCTGGCCGTCATCTGAGTCCAGTGTTCTTCGGCAGTGTGCGGCATCAGCTTGAGCTCATCGCGCGAGCAAAACTCCAGCCGCGAAATTAACACGGGTACAAGCAGTGCCATCACCACCTGCACACATACACACACACACACACACACACACACACACACACACACACACACGACAAATTATTTGACATATCAACATCTAAACGAGGACAAGATAAAAAGCTTCTACAAAAGAGGAATCGCAGGGACGTGGAGAAATACAGTTTTCCAAAGCGTTGCATCAATAAGTGGAATAATATACCGGCAAACATAACAGACCAAAGGACAATAAAACAGTTCAAATAATGTTATGACAACTGGAAGGCGGGACCCACGAGTCTCTGACTCTGTCTCGCCTTGAACAACTCGGTGAGAAACAACTCGGTGAGAAACGACTCGGTTACTGGAGGCAAAAACGTTCATAGATACACATGTATGTGTGTGTGTGTGTGTGTGTTGAGGTGGTACGGTGCAAACGTGTCGGGTGGGTTGTCCACGACAAATAAGTAAAGCAAGATAAACAAAATAATAAAAAATAACAAAAATAAAATATAATTCCTTCAAACAATATGGGGAAATCACGATAGAAAAGACGACAGACAAAGAAACAAACAAAGCGACAAATTGTGACAAAACTAAAACGCCAAGTTGTGTTGGAAATACGCCGATCTGGCAACCACCTGCAAATGGCCGTGGCGGCGCAGTCGCAGTGCGCCAGTCCACAGCTCGGACAGCAGCACCTGGCAACACGGCCGCGCCAGCAGTGGCTTGTGGTCGGCCATCACGGCCAGACTGAGACAAGTCTGGCAACTCCAGCTGGCCAACTCGCATGTCAATAACTGTTTCAGTCCGTCTTGATCGCATATATACGCCGAGTCAACCACCTCGAGCGCTGCCAGGACACATACATACATACATACACATGTTAAAGGTTAAAGGTTAAATGCCTAAGTGGCAGCTGCTACACGGGAAGAAGTCGAAGCTTATGAACACACAGGTGTGTCCCGTGCAACTCGCTGCCACCGCAGAACCGACCCTCTCCACGCTATGGCGCCACAAGGACGGAATACGTATGAGAGAGGGCCACCTCCCAAGAATGCATGGCACAACTCATGACTGATATCTGGTACCATCATTTTCTGCTGGCTGGACAGGGGCTGTGGGATTGTAGAATTCGCCCAATGAAATTCTGCTCCGCCGGGTTTCGAACCACGGACCTCCCGCTTGTGAGGCGGGTTTGCTAACAACTGCACCACGGAGTCCACAAAATGTACGAGTATATAACCTAATGTGTGTATACATATACCGTAAAACCTCTATTTGAACGACATCTCTAATTAAACGTTAATTCGATGAATTCTTCTCTTTTGACAATAGCTGTAACTGACTGGTTTTTATCAGTGAAATTGTGATTAGTTACCAGTAATAACCTTGTATTTGTGTCTTTCGTTAACTATATATGCATACGTTTAATGTTTACCATTACGTTTAATAAAATGACCATATCTTCTCAAAGTTCTCACCAGTTAGTGGAAAAATACAACAACACCCTCTAATTGAACGAGGGAAGGTTTGAAAAATACGAGGGAAGGTTTGAAAAATACGAGGGAAGGTTTGAAAAAAAATACGAGGGAAGGTTTGAAAAATCGAACGGCATGTCGCTCAAATAAAGGGTTTACGGTAACCTGAGCGTTAAATCCATATATCCCCTTTCTTCTTGACTGACCGATATTTTCAAACTCGTCGGCCATCTCGTTGAGATCGTCGGAGACAGCCGAGTCAAGGTTGTCGTCGGCGGCCTCCTGCGCCAGCGACTTGTACAAGCGACACGCCACCAGACACTTGGCCAGCGAGTCCTCGTGGCGCCGCCAGAAAAAGCGCGCCAGCCACGGCCGGTTGGTTAGCACCGCCCACATCTGCACCACAATTGAATAATATGCATTTCTCCTCACAATAAAATCAACAGAACAAGCAAAGCGGATACATTAAACACTAATTATTATAATATATGCATGTGGAATGAAACCGAAGATATCAACGCTGAATATAAACACAACACATAAATGTGACCTGTTCATGCAGATAAATCAGGATTTTTTGTTTAGAAAGAAAAAACCTGCGGCGCCATTCAGCAGCTAATATTCCAAAGTACTGACATACATTTCTCAAGCGAAGAAGCCATGACAGCACTGACCATCAGCTCGCTGAACGGATAGCGAAATACACATCCGTCAGCGGCAGCCAGTCCGGCGTTGGGCAACAATCCGTCCATTCCGTCCGTCGACCACGGTGCGTACGAGTTCGAGTCGTGAGTTCGATTCAAGTTCGTGTTGCAGCCCTGAGCGCTGCCGCCGCTGAAATTGCTGTCGCCCGACCTGTGACCAAGACGGTTGGACGCGCGGCCGGGCGGCGCCAGAGCGGCGACAGTGCACGGCGTGTTGACGGCACCGCTGCACGTGACAACCACGGCACCGCCGCTGCTTCTACTGGAGCGCAACATGATGTTGTTGTATACGACGCGGAACTTGCGCCGAGAATACAACGATCTGCACACACACACACACACACACACACACACACACACACACACTCAAACACACACACACACACACACACACACACACACAAATCAGTGAGTATAGTTGTTAACATTTGTTGATGGTTGATAGCTCCATTTGTTGATATTTGTGAGCTGTGATTTTAGACGAATTGACCAATGTTAACCTGCCCTGGCGGGCCGCAAACTCACCTGTAAGCGCCTCCCATTAGGTGATTAATAGCCCGTCCAATGTCGAATAGGGAAAGTCGGCCATGAGGTGAATAGCTCTTGCACACGTCGCTCACAATACAATGCAGGGAGTTGGCAGGTCCCTGGTTCTGCAACGTTACAATTTTTGGCATGCAGAATACATACACAAACACACAAACACACAACGATGCTAAAAACCCGGAATGTCAAGTTAAAAAAAGAAATAATTAACGGGAAAATTTAAAGGGAAAACCTGAAAAGTCACGTAAAAATGCAAAACAAAAGCAATGAGACAATTAGTCAGTGCTGTGAAGTATTTAATTCCGCTGTGAAATAGGCTAGGTGATGAAGGAAAGTTGGTTGTTACCGAGTTGTACAGCTCCTCGAGTCTGGCGATGGTGAGGTAATTTCTCATCATAACACCACTCTCCAGCAGAAGTTTGACAAAATCGACGCGGTCGTTCACCAGAGCATCACTCATTACCTGCTCAAGAATGCCTACACACACACACACACACACACACACACACACACACACACACACATACACACACACACACACAAGCGTGTTTAGGATGTACAGTAGCCGGAAATGGTTTGGACGCCAAGCACAAAAACATAATTTCGTATTGACGGCATGAAACAAGTGACACAACAATTTTGTCACAATTTTGTATTGACTACTTATTGAATGTACTGCTATAAATTGATAATTTTTCACTAGCCATGGCTGGAAAGGAAGAGAGCAAATGTTTGGTAGCATGCACAACAGAGCTGGCGGTGGCCACGACACAAAAGCCGACCTCTATTTATGCCTACCACTGAGCACACGCGGTCAAATGACTGGCACACGCACTACCACTGGGCCGCCTCACCTGGGGGCCATTCAACGCCGCCATGACCACCGCGGGAAAACACGGTGGCGCGCGCAATATCGACGCGGTTCCAGCTGAGCGCCAGGTGCAGTTGATCGGGTGCCGACATGTGGTAGCCTCTGAGCAGCGCCTTCAATATAGTCTCGTCCAGCTCGTGTCCCTCCGTGCAGCTGTACACGGTGATCTGCGTGACAAGTGAGTCCGCATCCAAACACACGCACACACACACACACACACTGGGGGTATCGAGGTATCGATACAACCACGACAAATTGACTGGCAGAATCAATGTGCAATTATACTCCCCGACATTTCTACTGAGTTCAGTTCATTGGATATATTATCATCACAATCAGCATGGTAAAAAGAAGCAATACACGACAAGCGTGTGTGTGTGTGTATGCAATTATAGAAGTTTAACGGTAATTTGGCGGGCGTATTATGGCAAACAGTACCAGTTCACGTCGATGACAACACTGAATAATATCGGCGAGCAGCTTGTCCGAGTGCTGCCGGCCCAGTATAGTGTGTATCATAGCCAGCAAGCGCTGCTGTATCATTGGCGAGTCGAGGATCGACACGCCCTTATCGCAGCTCACCAGCCTACCACACACACACACACACACACACACACACACACACACACACACACACACACACACACGTCTTCAGTCACACCGACCAAAATATGATGAAAAATATATTAGTGACAATAATCAGACCAAGAATTGAGTATGCTGCTGTTGTATGGCGCCCTCACGAAGTGCGACATATAAGAAAAATTGAAAAATTACAGAGATTGGCGACCAAACTAGTACCGGAGATTCGTGCGCTACCCTATGAGGAAAGGTTGAATGAGATGAATCTACCAACGTTGGAGAGAAGGAGAGAGAGAGGAGACTTAATCAACATCTACAGATTCATGACAGCAATACTGGATTAGAAAGAAATTGGACTAGTGCAGCAAAACCAACGAGGACGAGGCCATAACAAAAAATTGAGAAAAACGAGATGTAGAAAAGACATAAAGAAATATAGCTTTCCGTTCCGCTGTGTGAATGAATGGAACAGTTTGCACAAGACGATTGTAGAAGTCAATAGTTTAACGCTGTTTAAAGAAAAACTAGACAAATATTGGAAGAATGACAGGACAGTACGAGCATAGCTCATATCCTGTAACCCAACTAGCTGAGTACAACTAGGTGAGTACAAGCACAAGCACATGCGCACACATGGGATGCAGATAAATTCAGCTTTAATTTCCAAATAGAAGTATAGTAGTTGGTGGAGTGAATTATTGGCAAGCATAGCAAATCAAATAGGCGTGAAAGGATTTAAACAAATGTACGATAATAGATTAACAAATGTGAATAAGTTTAAACAGTTGAAACAAATATAAGATAACGAGGTATGCAAAATAATACAGAAAAGTTTAAATGTTGAACACACAGGTGTGTCCCGTGCAGCTCGCTGTCACCGCAGAACCGACCTTCTCCACGCTATGGCGCCACAAGGACGGAAAACGTATTAGAGAGGGCCACCTCCCCAGAATGCATGTCACAACTCATGACTGATATCTGGTACCATCATTTACTGCTGGGTGGACAGGGGCTGTTGGATTATAGAATTCGCCCAATGAATCCGTGGTGCAGTTGTTAGCACACCCGCCTCACAAGCGGGACGTCCGTGGTTCGAAACCCGGCGGAGCAGAATTTCATTGGGCGAATTCTACAATCCCACAGCCCCTGTCCACCCAGCAGAAAATGATGGTACCAGATATCAGTCATGAGTTGTGCCATGCATTCTGGGGAGGTGACCTTCTCTAATACGTCTTCCGTCCTTGTGGCGCCATAGCGTGGAGAGGGTCGGTTCTGCGGTGGCAGCAAGCTGCACGGAACATACCTGTGTCTGTTCATAAGCTTCGGCTTATTCCCGTGTAGTAGCTGCCACTTAGGCATTTAACCTTTTTATTTAATAAATACAGCTCCGCCGGGTGATAAGACAAAAATAACAAAGATAGATAGAACGATAGTTGATAATGGATGAGGAAGGACAAACTTGATAGCGAAGGCGAGAATATCGGTCACACGTCCACTGCCTTCACACACGACCACAGGCACTGGCGGCGTGTCAGTCACGTAGTCCAGCACGGCTCGCAGCGTGTTCAAACCGCCTTCAACCACCACGCATACCACAGGAATGCCGCCACTTACACCTGACACACACATACATACACGTTTGACAAATCTCGACAGAATAAGTCAGTAAGTGTGTAGTGCTAGCACACCCGCCTCACAAGCTGGAGGTCCGTGGTTCGCAACCCGGCGGAGGAAAATTTATTTGGGCGAATTCTATAATCCAACAGCACCTGTCCACCCAGCAGAAAATGATGGTACCAGATATCATTCATGAGTTGTGTCATGCATTCTGGGGAGGTGGCCCTCTCTAATACGTCTTCAGTCCTTGTGGCGTCATAGCGTGGAGAGGGTCGGTTCTGCGGTGGCAGCGAGCTGCACGGGGCACACCTGTGTGTGTTCATAAGCTTCGGCTTCTTCCCGTGTAGCAGCTGTCACTTAGGCATTTAACCTTTAACTAAAAAAGTTAGGTTTGCCAACAAACCTTTCCCCTGACGTCTTATTGTGCTCTTATGCGTTTACTTTCTATTGTGCTCTTTGTGTTGTGTCGATTGGTAATGTTAATGCCAGATAGAGGCAGTGTAGCAAGCTGGTTAAATGGTGCAGCGGTAGAGTCGCGGTCTTGTAGCCAAGAGGTCAGCGGTTCGAATCCGCTGGATTCACCGACGGAAAATGCATGTATATATCACGGCTGTGACACTGGGCAGAACATTCGCTCGCTGAATACCAAGCAAAACCCCAACAAGCGACCGACACACAGAAGAAACTCACGCGAGGAAAGTCGCTGCCTGGAAATGTGTTTCTCGAGGTCGCGCCTCAGCAGATAATCGGCTCCGTAGCGTCCTGCCGTGCCGTCGTCGGCCAGAATAAAGTTCGTGTGACGTGCATTCAACTGCATGCCGCTGCCATACAGACACACACACACACACACACAAACAGGCATGCATGTGTGCTTGATGTAGCGCTCGACAGGCGCTCATGTGCTGTCTTGCGCTCGATTGTTTGATATTTCTATGCTGCGAGCGACAGCAAATATAAACAAATAAACACTATAAAAACTTATAAGTATACTATGAATTATATTACACAATAATAATTTCTTCAAGACACCACAATTGTTTTGCAAAATGATTAGATATATTTAACAGGAATAACGTAATCACAGTTGACAATATTGTAGTAACAGTGTGCGTTGCGATGCCTTCATTCGATTGCGATGATGTCACCCTTGTTGAATCACACATAGCTAGAATAGACGGAACTGCAATCGCACGTTGCAGGTTTGCAGAACAAGCGCGCTAGCCTGAGTGTGTATGTGTGCGCGTGTGTGCATGTGAGTCAACGCGTGTATGCGTGTCTGTATGCGTGTGTATGTTTGTGCGTGTGTATGTATGGTCACGTAATCGTCATTGTTGCTAAGCACTATTTGTACACGCGAACGTATGTGTGTATATGAGTATGTGTATATGCGTGAGTGTGTATGTGTGCGTGTGTGTGGGTGTGATCGCGTCATCGTCACTGTTGCCATGCATCTATATGTGGCAATGTATCTGTTGTATATTGGTATGCGTGCATGTGTGTGTATGAATCTGCATGTGTCATCGCTGTTGTCACACACATGTTCTTCGAACAAAGCTTGCTATATAATGCGCTAACGGGGAGGAATCAGGGATTGTCTCTTGGTGCTCGCTGTGGAGTCTTGTAGGCGCGTGTGGGACATCGCTGTCCCGCACGCGCCTGTCTGTCTTTGTCTGTGCATCGAGAAATACATTGTTATTTTTTTCAACATTTGACGCTACAAACATATATCAACAAACGCAATCAACTGGCCGATTGACAACAATACAATTAATTAATTCATTCATTTACATAACCAGCAGGGCAAACTGCCGCTTATGTTGGCTTAGATACATAAAACATGACACCAGTGAGATAACACCTACCATTTAACATTCACACATTGCAAACGCGTCTAATATGCACGCGCTGTTAGCTCATCTTGCATAAAGTGATTGAATTTCGTCACCCGCTAAATGAAAGAAAGTGGACGTTTTTTCAGGATTCGCGGACGTTTTCGCGATTTCATTCGCACACAAAGAGGATATTGGCCAAAACAGCATAACAACCGTAATTTCAAATGTTCAAACGCAGACACAAAACGCCACCAGCAAACACACACACACACACACACACGTTTATGAGAATGGGGTTGATTTAAATAGGATAGTGAGTCAAGGTTTTACACGTCCATGCAGACATCACTTCACGTGTCAAAAGATTGATTGACAAATGTGTGTCTCGCATACACACACACACACACACACACACACACACACACACACACACTGTTTATCTTTGTCTCAGTGTGTCCCTCTGCATTCTGATGTATCATCTCATCCACTCTCTCTTTCTCTGTCATTCAGTAAAGCTGGTCATGTTTACCCCTCATACACACACACACACACAGAAACATAACCAAAGTGAAATTATCGTGTCAGTGAAAGTAATCGCCGCATATCGTCGCAGTCAAAGCAAGCATATGATAGGATAGGATAAAACAGGAAAGCTGGCGCAAGCGTTGGCCTATTGATGTTTTGTTGGACTCGGTGGTGCAGTTGTTAGCACATCCGCCTAACAAGCGGGAAGTCCGTGGTTCGAAACCCGACGGAGGAAAATTTCGTTGGGTGAATTCTATAATCCAACAGCCAATGTCCACCCAGCAGAAAATGATGGTACCAGATATCAGTCATGTGTTGTGTCATGCATTCTGGGGAGGTGGCCCTCTCTAATACGTCTTCCGTCCTTGTGGCGCCATAGCGTGGAGAGGGTTGGTTCTGCGGTGGCAGCGAGCTGCACGGGGCACGCCTGAGTTCAAAAGCTAAGGCTTCTTCCCGTGTAGCAGCTGTCACTTGAAGCCTTTAACCTCTAGCCTATTAGTGGAAACATTTCCTACATACATACTTATACACACACATACACAATTAGATTGATTCACGTATATTTTACATATTGCACATTCACATATCGGTTTTGGAGTATCTTTTGTTCTGGTGTAGCCAGTTACACCGACACACTCACACAGAGACATAAGCATACACACAGACAAACAAACAGACCCATAAGATCTCTTCGATTAAAAATTTCAGAAGTGAAGACTTCCGAAGGGTATGAATCAAACAATTTCAGAAGTGCGACACTCCTTATTTGTCTATCAGCCAATTGCGGTGTTGTTTGTTCCGCTCACGTGGCAATATTTTTGCCTACACTTTCATTTTTCCTAATTTAGTTCAGTATTTCTGCTATTCTGGACGAATTATGCTCCAAAACAAATGCACGGAAAATAAAAACAAACACAAATATTGCCTACTCTGCGTCATGAATGATAACTTCTCGATTGTCGACTCACTTCACAAACACTTAGAAGCAGTGCCGAAGTACTTCAAAAGTGTGAATCGAGCATGATCACATATGAAGAGAGAGAGAGAGAAAGTGAGAGAGAGAAAGAGAGAACAAGTGAGAGAGAGAAAGAGAGACAGGGAGAAAGAAACCTGCTGAGAGGCTGAGGCCAGTGACAGAGCACGTTGCAGTCGCGTCCCAGAAGTTGATGATGTCTGCCTTGAAGCACGCCCCATGGTGCCACGCCCAGACACACGGTGCGTTGGTCCGCGGCGCGCCACGACTGACTCGGCACCAGAGCGTCGCCCACGTGACGCGACACGCCTGCAAACCAACAACAGCAGTAATAATAGCGCCCCAAACATCCCCCGTATCACACATACTGTTGGACTCCGTGGTGTAGTGGTAGAACACCCGCCTCACAAGCAGGAGGTCCATGATTTGAAACCCGGCGGAGCAGAATTCCTTTGAGCAAACTATAATACAACAGCCCCTGTCCACCCAGCAGTAAATGGTACCAGATATCAGTCATGTATTGTGTCATGTCATGTTATTCTGGGGAGGTGGCCCTCTCTAATACGTCTTCCGTCCTTGTGGCGTAATAGCGTGGAGAGGGTCGGTTCTGTGGTGGCAGCGAGCTGCACGGGACACACCTGTGTGTTCATAAGCTTCTGCTTCTTCCCGTGTAGCAGCTGTCACTGGCCTTTAACCTTTAACTTAATTAACGTTTTTTAGTATAGTATTGACAAAGACAAATTGGATAGAAAAGGTTGGGTAGTTGGAGTGAGAGAGATCGAAGGAGACACACTAAACGCCTTAGACAGACCAGAGTAGTTACCGGGATATAAAAAAGTATAGTTTCCCAAATAGTTGTATCGACATTTGGAACAGTCTAGAAAATAATGTAATGGAATCAAGCAGTATTGGACAATTTTAGCATAGATTAGACAAAACAGTGGGTTTGGAGACAGCACAGTGTCAGCCTTGCTAGTGGGTACAACTAGTGGATGCAATTAGTGAGTACACACACACACACACACACACACACACCCGAGTTGATGCCGTCGGTGATAATCCAGGCGGTGGTGGCACGAGCTGTTTTCAACAGGCCGCGTCGCAGCGCCTTGCGCATGCCGGCCGTCAGCTCGAAGTGCGAGCGGCCGCCGTGCACGCTGACCACCAGACGCGGCAGCTGCACGCGCCATGCGGCCACCAGCAGCTGCAGCAGCTGCTCAGGACGCGAGTCGAACGATACGCGTGCATAGCAGGCGCGAGTAGGCCGGCTGCCGCTCTGAGTAAGTGTATATGTGTATGTTTATATGTGTGTATGATTATATGTGTAGGTGTGTGCATGTTTATATACGTGTGGGTATGTGTATTGTGGTATTTGAGCCATGTGAAATATACATACATACATATACACACACACACACACACACAATTGCACAAAAATTACGCAGGTTTAAAAAATAGGTCTTAGGCAAGAATGAGAATAGGTGTTTTTTTGCCAATTTGGGTGTGCTGAATTCAAATATAAAAATAGTTTTGCTCTATCGCGTATAATTTTCTGGCTTTCATACAGTCTCATTTTAGTATACACAGATAATATATGTGCACATTTCAAGAATTGCAGCAGCATATAACAGATAAAATATGATAGCTAGGGAACACTGATTGATTCAATATATTAGGATAACATAATTACACAATTCGTAATATCACAGACAGTCAAAATTGTGTTTTGCTAGAAGATCTGGTGTATTTTGCCTCCAGGATGTTACGCAAGAGCATGCAGTAGAAGCCTCCCATCATGCCGGGATTCTATTTGCCTTGATAATTGCTCTCCATCTTCGTGATGTCTCGAAGGAATCTTTCTCCATGATCATCACTCACCGCTTCAAGGGTTGGCGGGGAGAAGTTTAGGTGAGAATAGAGAAAATGAATCTTGAGTGACATTCGGCACCCCATATTCTCGTAAGACTTTAGCAACTTCTCAATACAGGCTTGGTAATCTGGTACGCGTGTGTTACCAAGGAAGCCACTACAGACCAACTTGAATGCTTCCCATGCTCTCAGTTCCTTGAAGTTAACAACCTCCTCAAAATCATATCCTTCAACTCGGATCTGAGGTCCGTCAAAGATGCCCTCTTTGAGGTCAGCAGCACTAAGACCTGGGAACACAGTAGGCAAGTGGAAGCACCATTTTTGTCCAACACCTTAACGAAATTCTTCATTAAACCAAGCTTGATGTGAAGAGGTGGAAGAAGCAGCTTATTCATGTCCACCAGAGGATTTTCCTTGACGCTGTGTTCGCTAGAAACAAAAGTGCTTCTCCCAGTCTTCAGTCTGATTTGTAATGCTGAGATACAACTCGACTATCCCAGATACAGAGAAAACAGCAGTCTTTGTTCCGACTCCTGAAACTGCTCAAATCCGTGCTAATTGCAACGTTATCGCTTACATTTAGTGCATGATAAAAAACAAGCCAGACGTATAACAATATTAAAATTAAGCCTAAATGCATATACGCCTTTATGTACCGTATATGCACAAAATGCATAATTTGCATAACTACAAAACTAGAAGCGATGAGAAAACACGCATTTCAAATTTGAATTCAGCACCGCAAAAATTAGGTAAAAACGGGTATTTTTGTGATGGCCTCAATTTCGTCGTAAACCAGTACTATTGGTAAATCGAGCATTTCTCGCTGACACAATACAAAGAATTGGGCACCCACTAAGCCATTATACAAATTACAAAATAAAAACATGTGTGTGTGTGCGACCCGGCAGTCACCCTGCACACTAGCGGATCCAGAGGGGGGGAGCTCAGGGGGTTGAACCCCCCCCCCCCCAATGTTTCCATCAACTCCTCGTAACCAAGAATTTCACTAAAAGAGGTAAAGAAAAATTAGCTTTATGTAGAATTTGTTGATAAAAGCATGATCCCAAAGACGTTGCATAATGATGCATGTACATGACTGATAGCTCCCAAATTATTTCAGCCCCTGTCGAAATTGCACTCTTGATGCTAGCACTGACCCTGAACTCTAGTGTTCCGTGAGCGTTGGTGGGCAGCAGAGTGGTGTGTCGCAGAGGAGACCAGTGCAGATCGCCCAGCACAGTGGACTGAAGTATGGCTGGACTGCCGTCGTTATGATACTGCCAACGATTGCCACAACAACACCTACCGCAGCCACAATCAACATTATTACCACTAACATTACCATAAGGATAATTAACACCGTGATCAGTACCACTATTAGTGTCATCATCACCATCTTTGTTATTATTTACGAGAGCACAGCGCGAGGAACGATCAATGAGCACTACAGAACTACCAGGCGGCGAGAATTCGCAATTGATAATAATTACACATTGATTAATACACGCATATATTCATACATACACCGAAACGAAACACAAACGCCAGCTGTCAGGGAAGAAAAAACAACACTGGTGTTCTCCACAACGCATATCATCAATACTAGAAACACGGGAGATTTTAACCACTTAGAAGAACAGAAGCCGTCAATTGATGACTGTCAATTAAGGCTGCTTTTTACCTAGCGATTTTTGCCTAAAATTATTCGTGGCCTACTTATATTAATGGCTAAGACAACGCTGAATCCAATGGTGCTAAAATCATCAAAACCGAAGGAGATTTAAGAGTAGTAAATCTAATTTGAAAATCCCAGCTTTGATGAAAAATGGCAAAGTCGAAACACGAAGGCGTAAGTCGCCTTACATTGAAAACATTTAACGTGAGCCAATTGAACGCAACTGAAACGGCAGGACACACTAAGCAGAACTTGAAACTAAAGAATGTCCATTGCAGAACTTGAAACTGCCATTAGGAAAATATTACCAATATGAAGTCATAGTCTTAGTAACAGATAAACTTAGCCAGCCCTGTGCCTTGTCTAACATCTTTGTTCAAAGAGTGCGTCAATAAACGTGCATATCCCATAAAGTATTGAGATGTTTAAGTATGTGACTTCAAAAATGAAAACCAGTTCTCTTCGATATCATGCCAAACAGTGGAATTTCGCCTCACACACATTGATCAACCGGTTTTCATGGACAAAAGCAAGTTCAGCATGCTGAAAGGAGCCCGGATGTTACGGCTCGGGTACGTTTGGTCCCGCCTCTCTTTCTCTCTCTTTGTTGAGTAAGGTTAGTTAGAAAAGTAACTGAGACGTAATATCGCTAGCTCCATGCTGAATTAATATGAAAAATACATTTGGCTAGGCTTTTTGATGCAGTCACTTCTAATTAGTGAACACCCTCGGGCACCACCACCAACCCTGGTCCCCGAACAACAACGGCAAAAAGTAAAAAATTGATTCCCGATATATGCACATGAAAAATATGATTAATAATGCAACACAAACTGTCCATAAATGACATATGACCCGAGCTCACAAACACACAAACACCCCTACAGACAAAACCCAATTATGAGAAGACAAAATCCAATTATTATGTAGCAAACAGCGGGACATTCGCCACTTCTTTGCTACACAAAACAACACAAAAATATAATAATGTGATCACAAAGCTGATAGGCAAAAACTCGACTCAGATTACACATGTAAAAAGTGGCCAAAAACTAATAAATATGACACATATCACACCAGAGCTGGTTTGTTTGCAGAATTGATGCGGTAAGGGGCCCACTGTTGGACCGAAATTACAAGCTGATTGACATGGAAACAATACATGTACACCAATCCCAGCAAGCCACAATAACACTGGTGTCATGAATACAAGCACATATTGTTGAAAACACCTGGATATACTACGCAGCACTGCAGAGCTTGTGCCTCAATAGTTTCCTGTAAGTGACGGCGCCAAGGGAGTGATTAATTTTATTAATCTGAATGCCTCCGCTTGTTTCACGGATACAGGCAAATCGTCCGCATGTTGTACAAATACCGTGCCGATACTGTGGAAGTATCTCCTCGGGGAAATATTCAATTAGCTCAACAGTCCCGACACTGGCATAACAAACCACCCAAGTGCCATTAAACAACAAATGTAATTTGTCACCGAATTCTCTGTCTGTCTGTCTGTCTGATCAGAGAACTAATCATGATATGACATCACAACACAATGGATAATTGATGATTAGACGAAAAACTCTCACACACACACACACATGTGTAATTATGGTCACACATAAAAACGTGACACATCACAGTGATTCATATGAGAGTGTAAATGAATCCTCAGTCACAGCCTGATTAGTGATATCACCCAACATTTCCATTATGCTTATCATGCAAATATCATACATATACCATGCAAATAACATGAATATATCATGCAAATAGCAGCTTTCGCTCAATGTTTTTCGGACGAAAACCAGCGCAAAAACTGTATTAATATTTTAGCCGCTAGATATGTTACTGCCCAATCTGATCGGATAGCGCGTGGATTAACGAGAAACATGTTTGCCAAATTAAGCCCCGACCACACTTTTTTATCAATCACGCCAATTAGCGCAAACACAACAATACAGAGAACAGCGCGCACACCGTACTGATCCTATTAGCAAACATAATATCCACTATTGGTCGCACGAGACGACGCACCACACCGAGAAATCACATGCCAAACTGGATCAAACCATCATTCAAGTGATAAACCAATCTCAGTTGGACAAAGTTGCTGTATAGTGAGGCACGGCTCAAAAATAAGGAACAAACTTCGCTTTAGTCGCTTGGAGAACACAGGTGAGCTTATAAAACAATACAATTTCACAAAATAAATCACTATACACAGCTATATGAGGGGGGAACTGCGGGGAAATGATGAAACGTGAGGAACTACACTCAACAAGTTAATGGTCACGATTTTTGGGGAGGCGGGCTTTAGCTCCTTGGGCGGCTTGAAAATCTCCTCATTATTATTAATTAATTAATTAATTACAGGCAAATCCAGTAGCATGGGGGAAGAGTGCAAACACCATTATCACCCTGCGGTGACCCCATGTACTGTAAGCACACAAAATACACACATACATATGTACACACCTACTGCAAATATCCGCATTTCTGGCAACACTGACATCTGGCAACACTGACCGGCTGTTGTCTTTGTCGCTGGGCAGAAATTGGCAGCACTCGCGACGAGAGAACGTCGACTCGATCCATGAGCCGACCGACGCCGTCTTCAACGAGCGACGATTCGACGCATGAAACATGCCGCGATGTGTGCGTCGACTAGATGTGGAGGCGGTCGGGTTCTGTGGTCGGGTTCACAACACTAACGATTACAAACAGTTAGAAAAACGAGAACATTATTATTATTGTTTTTACTTGTTGGACCCCGTGGTGTAGTAGAAGCACACCCGCCTCACAAGCGGGAGGTCCGTGATTCGAAACCAGGCGGAGCAGGATGTCTTTTTGCGAATTCTATAATCCAACAGACCCTGTCCACCCAGCAGTAAATTGTGGTACCAGATATCAGTCATGTGTTGTGTCATGCATTCTGGGGATGTGGTCCTCTCTAATACGTTTTCCGCCCTTATGACGCCATAGCGTGGAGACGGTTGGTTCTGCGGTGGCAGCGAGCTGCACGGGACACACCTGTGTGTTCATAAGCTAAGGCTTCTTGCCGTGTAGCAGCTGTTACTTAAGGTCTTTAACCTTTAGTTTGCACGAGTTTAGTTGGACAGTTTAGTTAGAGGAAAACGAGTATGAAAGCCCGAAACACACGATGTGCAGTCGGAGAGAGAAAGGAGGATTATTATATCCGCCAGCTTTTATACCGACATCTTAAAATCTTCTCTAGAATTTCTGCTTTGGTTATCCAATCAGCGATAGCGTCTCTTGAAACTGACATGATAATATATTAAATAAATAACATTACAATGATATTAACATGACATAAAATGTGATAAAAATATCAAGAAACCAAAAATATTGCGAGACCTAACAAAACTAGCAACAAACAACATCTAACGAAACTAGCAACAAATTCAAACGTCTTGATTAACACAACATGAATTTATCATTAACTGACAATTAAACAAGCAAATAAAATTACAATATAGATATTATAATATTAATAAATATTACACGACAAAATAAATACGATAAATTAATGAAAATATATGTAAGTACTATAGTCGTTTACGCGAACACATAAGAATACCCACAGATCCCAGACATTAAGCCCATACTGATTTTCAGGCTTGAAATACGGAGTTTTTTGTTAGCGCGGTCCAATAAGACCACCCACAATTTGAACTTTTCTCCGGTAGTATATTTAAATTACTCTGTTTGTTCCACATATACAGTATGTTGAAGATAAACCCGTCCTTTCCTATCATTCAAGTGTTAATATGCGACTTTCATCAAACAGTTGCACATATTTTACTTTATATACATTGATATAATTCATACCAAAATGAAGCTTGTTGTTTTGGATAAATAAAACTTTGACAGACTGAGCATTTTCACCCTGAAATAGCTTTGACCCTTCAGGGAAAATACGCAACATAGATTTGGAATTAAACTTGGAATCAGAAACTAAACTATGGATGAAATGGCCGGCATCTGAGGTAATCAAATCACAGTAAACAACAGCAATTAGATGAGAATAGAACCATTAAATACACACACACACACACATGTGTGCTGTCCCGTATTAAGTGTCTCGCCCAATTGCACAACACACACAAACATACACACACACACACACACATACACACAAACGTACACCCGAGACGAACAGACATTAGATATGACATCGATCGGTAGAGACACACACTTCAACAGTTCGTATAAAAAGTGCAATTAATTCACGCGTCTCCTCTGTGCTAGTACGTGTAATCATGGGCGTATATGCTGGGGGTATAAGGGGGTATATATAACCCCGATAAATTGTCTGGGGGTATGAATATGCAATTATACCCCCGAGAAGTTCGCTGAGTTCAGTTCATTGGATATATTGCCATCAAAATAAGCATAGCATAAAGTAATACATGACAAATGTGTGTGTGTATGCAATCGTATGCAATATACTTTTCATTTAGGTATGTGTTGAAATTGACTAGGCATAAAATGATTGATGATTGCATATAATTGGCCAACTGAGCCAACTTTGAACACTAATGCATTACAGCAATCATAGAACCCGAGCCTCAACACAAATCGACGCCATTATGTGTGTGAGCACTCGGCTGACACACTGCTGAACCAAAGGTTAAAGGGTTAAAGGCCTCAAGTGACAGCTGCTACACGGGAAGAAGTCGAAGCTTATGAACACACACACAGGTGTGTCCCGTGCAGCTCGCTGCCACCGCAGAACCGACCCTCTCCACGTTATGGCGCCACAAGGACGTAAGACGTATTAGAGAGGGCCACCTCCCCAGAATGCATGGCACAACTCATGACTGATAACTGGTACCATCATTTTCTGCTGGGTGGACAGGGGCTGTGGGATTGTAGAATTCGCCCAATGAAATTCTGCTCCGCCGGGTTTCGAACCACGGACCTCCCGCTTGTGAGGCGGGTGTGCTAACAACTGCACCACGGAGTCCAAACGCTACTATCCACAAAACGCCACTATTCATGAGATCCCGGAAAACACTGGCTCGTTTCAGACTGGCATTATACTTGGAATTCAACTATACGCCAAATACAAAAATGCATTGATAACTGCACACCAATATGACGTATAGTTACACAATACAACACACCCAGATTTCTATTCGTTGGCTTGCAATTGTTTCTCGTATTCATTTTCGCTTTCGCCGTCAAATCTTCAAACTTCTACACGATCCTAATCAACCGTACTACCTAGTTAGTCGCAAACTCGTTCTGAAACTGTGTCCTCTCGTATATTTGTTCCCCTCACATGCGCTCGTTCTATTAATGAATCTTCGTGGTCATCTAAATCTTTTATTTTCTTCGGTCCACGTATTTATAATTATGTTCCTTCTCACATTACTTCATCTTCTTCCTACCGCCTGTTTGCTTCCCGACTTCAAAATCACCTTTTTGACATTTCATTTGATCCTGCTTCTCACACTCTCACTCCCTTCGCCAAAGTCTGATATCATTCAGCTAACCATTTTCTATTCCTTCACCTTATTACAGCCAAATTTCTCGTCTAAATATGTGCGTATTTACGCTTATATGTGACATTCTGCATTTGGTTTCGGTGTTTATATATGCATTTTGGTCGATCTGCACACATTGTCCACCTCTTGTTTTCTCATTGTTTGTTTTCTCTTTGTTGTCTCTTCGTTGACGTCATGCGCGCCCGTGCTCTTCAGGCTCTATAGCCAATATATGTTTGTTTGTTTAGCTCAGTGGTTCTCAACCTTGTTGGAGGTATTGAACCCAAAAGTTCGATACATGCGTTCACCGAACCCTTCGTGTTTGAAGTATTCTACACACACTGACACACACACACACACACACACTCAAACACACACACACACGCACTCAAACACACACACACACACGCACTCTAACACACACACACACACACGCACTCAAACACACACACACACAAACACACACATGACAACCCTCTAATTGTAAAACACCCCAGCGCGCGGCGAATAATTCAGAGAACTGCATTCAGATCAACATGAATGCAATCAATCTGCTAATAAAAATGACTTATCGCCAGTTTCTTTCAGCCATCACTCGCCCACCTAATTGCTGCCAAAAGAAACTTGTCAACTGCACGAACACTCACAAAAGTGGCGCGTATATTGCGCAGGCAAATCAGAGCCAAACCACACAGACGCCAGCCGAACATTGACTCAAGTCAAGGGCGAAGATCCTGGGGGTTATATATACCCTGTAACGTACACGACGTTATTCAGACGAATCGGAAGCCATTAGTTTGATACCGCTATATTTTTCCGTGCACTCCGGTGTGGTGTAATGAATCGTAGCGTAGCGGTATCAAACTAATGGCTTCCGATTCGTCTGAATAACGTCGTGTACGTTACAGTTCAAACTTTCTGGCCTCTCTTGGGTTTAATGTGGCGCAAACAAGTACAACTCTCAGGCACAAAATCTCAGACACAAAACCTCTACTCCAGGGGCAATACACATAATACGCAGTAAGGCACGTGCACAGGCTGCCAAATATAGGCGCTGCGTTGCCAGACAAAAACGACGAGACAAAATAAGACGAAGTTTGGCCAGGCGTTACACCGGCCCCAGTGCAACACTTGCACTCAAACACAACGCCAGGACAACGCTAAACCCAACATATAAATGAGAAATAATGAGAACCGAAACCTCCATCAGTGTCGTCTCTGACTCAATACAACACGGGTGAACTGACAATACATCACAAAAAACACTACCAGTGTCCACCGTAAGTTTAATACCATGTAAATAAGCAACGCAATACAAAAGATCGGAGTCCACTCGGGCGTGGTCACTGATCGCGATTGTGATAAGATATCAACAGCGCAACACACGTTTAAACAACTAAACGCCAACAAGCAACTGAATACAACAGTAGCTTCACAAACATGTAAAAAAAAACAATGACAATCAAGAATCAGCCTCGTTTGCTTCCAGTACACATATCTTTGTAATGGGTCGTACATAAATTCCGGTACCCGTTCTTATTGATACAGAACGAACTAACTGATCGCCACCCTTATGAACCTCTGTGACTACCCCCAAAGGCCATCTATTTCTGGGAGTCACCTCTTGTCGTAACAATACTAAATCACCCGTCTTCATATTCGGCTGTTTGGTTTTCCACTTCTGCCGTTCCTGCAAGCACGGCAGGTACTCTCGAATCCATCGCCTCCAGAATAAGTCAGCAAGATATTGTGATTGCTTCCAACGACGCCTAAATGCATTCTTTGGATCAAAACTCAGTTTAGGAAAAATTGGTCCCGACCGCAGAATCAATATGTCATTTGGTGTTAACGGCCTGTCGTCCGTAGGATCGTCAGAAGTCTTGGTTAGAGGTCTACTATTCACGATCCCTTCAGCCATCGTCATCACGGTTAGTAAAGTCTCATCGTCCATCCTTTGTTGTTTAACGATACCATCTAGTACAGCCCGTACAGTACGAATCTGCCTCTCCCATACGCCTCCATGATGTGATGCTTCCGGTGGGTTAAAATGCCACGTTATCTCTTTCTTCGACAGGTGATCCTGGATTTTTTCCAAGTTCCATAACTTCACAGCTCGAGATAGTTCCCGTTGCCCACCCACAAAGTTAGTACCATTATCGGACCAAATCTCAACGGGTTCACCTCTTCTTGCAGTGAATCGTTCTACTGCGTTGATGAAGCTATCAGTATCTAGCGAATGAGCAACCTCTATATGTACTGCTCTGATAGCCATACAAGTAAATATACATCCGTATCGTTTGACTTCAGATCTCCCCCTTTTTACCACAAAGGGACCAAAATAGTCGATTCCAACTCTCGTAAACGGTGCTTCGTAAGGTGTTAGTCGACATTCAGGAAGATTAGCCATCTTCTGATACCTGAAACTGCCCCTCAATCTTCTACAAGTGACACATTCAAAAACTATCTTTTTTGCAAGTCTACGACCTCTCAATATCCAGAATCGTTTTCTGCTCTCTGTAAGCGTTCTCTCTGAGCCACAATGTCCAAATAGATTATGTATTTCATATAGTATGCATTTTGACACATGGTGATCTCCAGGCAAGATTATCTGATGCTTCGCATGATCTTCGATCTTCGCGGCCTGAGTCCTGCCTCCTACAACAAGTACTCCACGATTTGACAACATCGGATCTAATCGCTCCAATATACTTGTTTCATCCGAATTCAAAGACTTCTGGGCATAAATAACAATCCATTTCTCGGAGTTTTTTAGTTCATCTACTGACAAAAAGCCATGACTAAAAGGTTTCTTACGCAGAAAGGCTCGAAATCTTAGCATCCAGGCTATAGCTCTTTTCATTCGGTGCCAAGAAGAAAAATGGGTTAATAACTTGCCAGTATGATCTTCTTCTGTCTTGATTGCATACACAACAGGATCTCTTCTTGTTTCCACAATGCATGACAGCTCTGCGCATTTCAGTGCAGGTTGTCTCGGCCACTTATCACTCGTTGAATGCAGAAATGACGGTCCATTTAACCACCTGCTGTTATTTAAAAGCTCTGTCGCTGTGAGTCCTCTAGAGGCATCATCTGCTGGATTCTCGCAACTGGGGACGTAATTCCATTGAGTTTGCACCGTGTTCTCCGAGATCTTGGCTACTCGATTTGCCACATATGTCTGAAAACGTTTCTCGCTGTTCTGTAAATACCACAGTACAATGGTGCTATCCGTCCAGAAAACAGATTCACGAAGAGGAACATCGAGTTCTGATCTTAAACAATTGTCCAATCGGACTGCCTCGACTGCACCAGCCAGTTCTAGGCGCGGGATAGTTGCACCCTTTATTGGTGCCAGCCTGGCCTTGGCCAAAACCAGCCTGACAGAACAAACGTGTGCATCATGTTCGGTACGTATATACGAAACGGCACCGTAACCGTATTCTGACGCGTCACAAAAGTGGTGAAGCTGGTAAGTTACTGCAGGCTCATCACTTGCATTAACACACCTGGGCACTCTGTAGGAGGCAACAACAGTAAAATCATTCGTCCACTTCAACCATTGCTCCATTATGTCCTCTGGTAATTGGCTATCCCAACCTACATCCAGACGACACAGTTCCTGAAACATCCTTCTTGCTGGCAGCACAAAGGGACTGACAAATCCGAGAGGGTCGTATACAGTACTCAAAGTGCTAAGTAGTCCTCTTTTGGTGTACGGCTTCTCTTGAATTTGAACGTCAAATTTGAAAACGTCCAGTTCGACATCCCATAGCATACCGAGGGCTCGTTGTACCGAGAGTTTCTCTAAACTCACATTAAGCGATTGATAACAACTTCCCCGTCTCTCTTCTGGTATACCTTTCATAAATTCAGCAGAATTAGAGACAAACTTTGTGAGCTTGAATCCTCGAAACGACAGTATTTCCATGAGCTGCTTGGCCACCTCAACAGCCGCATATGCAGACTTCTCTGTCTTTAAGCAATCATCGACATAGAAATTTCTCAAAATAGTGCTTAGTACACTGGGGGGATATTCACTAACAAACTCGCGAGCTACTTCTTGAAGTGCGTAGGCCGCACAGCTAGGGCTCCAATTCCCTCCGAATAGGTGTGACGTCATCCGGTATTCTTTCAACTCTCCATTGGTATCGTCGCCTTCGAACCACAAAAACCTCAACACATCTCGGTCTTTCAAATTGACTTTAACTTGATGGAACATTGCTTCAATATCAGCTACGAACGCGATCGGACCTTGTCGGAATCGCAATAAGACACCAATCAACTTGTTAGACAACTCAGGACCCTGATGTACACAGTCATTCAGAGACACCCCCTTGTACTTGGCCGCACAATCAAAAACGACACGCATCTTACCCGGTTTTCTAGGATTTACCACCGAATGATGAGGCAAGTACCAAACCTTGCCGTCTGATCGATTCAAATCACTAATTGGCACTTCTTCGGCATAACCCTTTTCAGTTAGCTTCTGTATTTCCTTGGAATAACAATCTTTGAATGTGTGGTCCTTGATCAGACGCTTCTTTAGCGACTGCAAGCGGGTCACTGCCAGTGTACGATTATCTGGCAAACAAAGGTTGCCGGCCTTGAATGGAATATTCAAAGTGTAGTGGACACCATCCAATGCTATATTTTTGCTCCACAACTCCATCACCTTCATGTCGTCCTGGGACATTCCGGTCGTTTCGCAGTGCGCATCTTCCAGATCCCACATACGAGCCAAGTTGTTCGAAACATGCCCACCATGAACAAAATACGATGATCTCATAGTAATTCCAGCATCTACAGGACCATGGATGGCCCATCCGAGAGGAGTCTTCATTGCATACGGCTCACCTGGCCTCCCTCTTCGAATTTCTGTAGGTATAAACAGATCGGAACAATCTTGACCAATCAAAAGGTGTACTTGTCCAACGTCCAGTTTCGGAATACTAATATCACTCAAATGTCGCCACTTGTTAACCTCGATATCGCAGGCTAAACCTGAGAGATCAATATTCAACGACGGCCTCACCGTGACCTCTGAAATGAGAGAACAGTTTGTATCCTTCACGTCTGATAGAACCAGCTTTGTCGATTTCGACTCAATTATCATCTTCCTCTGGGTTATAGTCGTCAACTCAATTGCACGAGATTTTCCTTCGGCACAAACGTCTTGGAAAAGGGTTTCGGTACAGTAAGATGAATTTGAACCTGAGTCAAGGAGTGCATAAGTATCAACATGATTGTCAGATCCGGGACATCTGACCCTCACAGGGACAATGAGCAGCGCCAGTTTTTGACCCTGACTACATGTGAAATGACTGGTTCTGGATTTGACATTAGTTTCACGATTCATAGGTAAATGTAGAAAACTGCTATGTGCCTTTCCACAGCCGTCAACGGTACAAGAATATTTCCTCGTGCAATTACTGCCTATATGATCACGTTTAAAGCAGATGGCACATAGACCCTCCGACTTCACGAGATTCCAACGTTCCTTGATAGACAGCGACTTGAAGCGTGGACAACGCAAAATGTAATGTCGCTGGTCACAACAAGGACACTTAAACTCACTGCTGTCCTGATGTAATATATGGGCATGCGGACCACTGCACACACTGCATTTATACTGTGATGGGCACTTACTGAAAACGTGTCCTCCTTTTAGACATATAAAACACAGTCTCTTTTCCATCACAATACGCTGCCGTTCCTTAACATTCATTTTCAGAAGACCAGGACAAGATATAGTCTCATGACTTCCGCAACAGACACAACATAAATCGCTTGATTTGAACGATAACTCATGTTCACCATCAGCTTGAGTAAACAGACTCACATGACCTCGTCTATTTCTTTCCGACCGTTCCTGCGGTGTCCTCTTTACAGCTTGCAACGACGTTATTGGGTCACATGCCAGGCGTGCCTCTTTCTGAATGAATTCACAAAAAACTTGAAACGGTGGATACATAAACACTGAAGACCGTTTTCCGGCTCTCCAACTGTCCACTTCTAATGCCCACTTCTGCACGATAGAGTCTGGCAGCTTTCTCAGCAGCCGCTGGCTTTCTCTCGGATCATCAAGATAGCCAAGCGCGGGAACTGCTTCCGACAAGCTGAGACAATACTGCAAAAAATCAGAGAACCTCGCTATAGCTCTACCATCATGCTCATCAATAACAGGCCACTTGTACAGTTTCTCCCTGAATGCATCAAATGTGGTCGCTTCATCACCATATCTCTCTACGAGGAGTGCCTTCGCTCGTCTGAACGACTCACCAGTCCTCACGGTTAAAAACCCTCTGATAATTTCCTTTGCTTCTCCTTCTGTATATTTCTGCAGATAATACAGGCAATCAGCACCACTCACCTGTGACTCAACACAAGACTCAAATGACCGCAACCATAGCGGAAATTGAAGCCTGTCTCCATGGAATACATCTGGCTCCGGAGGAGGAAGAGACACTCTACTGTGTCGTTCTGAAAGCAAATCAGCAAGTCGGTGAAGAGAGCTCGCTACAGCATCCCCACGTGAACCATTGTTTGGAGAGGGAGAACTTTGCTTCAGTATCTCACCGGATCTCAAGGGAATGTCACCAACAATTTCCGGCTTTAACACTTTACTGGAACCATCACACTGCGGAGATCCTAGCGGTATATTCATTGGTATATCCGGCTTGGGCTCCTCGACAGACTCTAACACCTGTAATTCAGCCATAGTAGCCTGCATCTCTTTCTCACAGCGCAAGTCCTCTAGTTCCATATTCTGTCGCTGAATCTCAATCAATTTCTCATACTCTCTACGTTTATATTCTCTTTCGGTTCTTATTCTGGCGATCTTCGCAAGTCTCTCCAAACGCGCATTACTCGAGGCTACACTTGGACATTCCGACCCACATACTTGGGACCTAATCTCAATCAAATGATCCTCATCTGACCCCTTGGATTCATCTGGTTCAGCCATACTTAAGCGTAAAGTGGAACAATTCACAAAAAACGATGTAGCGCGTGGTTATATGACTAAGCTAGCCTTGGGCACACCGATAGAAAATATAACAATCAAAATACATAACATAATTCAATCAAATTCAAATGAAAAAACGAAAAATTCAACTCATGTCTTCCCGATGAAGCTGTCCAGAAAGTGTACGAAGACGAGTCGACAGCAGCCAAAGTTTGAACTGTAACGTACACGACGTTATTCAGACGAATCGGAAGCCATTAGTTTGATACCGCTACGCTACGATTCATTACACCACACCGGAGTGCACGGAAAAATATAGCGGTATCAAACTAATGGCTTCCGATTCGTCTGAATAACGTCGTGTACGTTACAGTTCAAACTTTCTGGCCTCTCTTGGGTTTAATGTGGCGCAAACAAGTACAACTCTCAGGCACAAAATCTCAGACACAAAACCTCTACTCCAGGGGCAATACACATAATACGCAGTAAGGCACGTGCACAGGCTGCCAAATATAGGCGCTGCGTTGCCAGACAAAAACGACGAGACAAAATAAGACGAAGTTTGGCCAGGCGTTACATACCCCGACTAATTGACTGAACGATGCGTATGCTATTGTATCCCCCGATATTTCTGCTGAGTTCAGCTCATTGGGAATATTGTCATGAAAATCAGTAAAAAAGCAACAATATACGAAAACCTGTGAATATACGAAACGTGTGTATGCAATAATATGCAATATACTTATAAAACTTGCAATACACATTGAGGTATGTGTTGCAATTGACTAGGCATAAAATAGTTGAGGGTTCCACGTAATTAACCAACTGAGTCATTGACTTGAACGCTAATGCATGATGGCTGTCATCCCGTCGAGCCTCGACACAAACCTTAATTAAACTCATTGAATAGACTGCGTATTTCAAACACGAAACTCTCACAGGCGGCAGCCAAATGCAAAAACTTTTGACAATTAAATTCGATAAATAAGCAAACCAAACTGAGGATAAATGAAATAAAAGACGCAGATTTTCTCTCACCGAGCTGTTAGCCGATCAGAGATGCACATCAAAATGACACAAACCCCGACGCGACCACCACTTTTATACCCCAGCCAACAATCAGGCCAACACATTCACCCACACACACACACACACACTCACACACACGCGCGCATGGTTTGTTGGAAAACTGTTTACAGAGTTGTGCTTATCCAGCATTGGTAATCACTAGGGCTGTCAAAAAAGTAACCTAAAAATCAGAAGAAAGTAACTTTATTTTCGAGAAAAAGTAACCTAAAAAAGTAACCTAAAAATAACCTGAGTTTAAAGGTTATTATCACTTTTGTATCGTTTTATCACATGTTTATCACGCCTTTTCTGATTGGTGCGCTATATGAAATACACGGTCTGTGTGTTGTTTGTTTGTGAACATATAAAGTAACCTAATAACCAATAAAAAGGTAACCTAAAAATAACCTCCTTCAAAAAAGGTCAATTTCTGTTTGCAGTTCTGAAGGAAGAAAATACACCAGTCCTTCTTTTTTATCATCTTTCCGAGTTGGTACTACTTTCCCACCCTCTCCGATCTGGTAACATTTTTACAACAAACAACCAAAAGTGACTTAACATAATTTAGCTAACATCGAAAAAAGGAGCATAACCATCAAAATATAATTTTAAGTGGAAAGTTCATACAAATGCGAAATACACTAATTGCAAATGTAAATATTTTCAGTAATGGTCGCAATAATGTTCTTTGTATTTTTTCAATGTAACTTTTTATCAAATAGCACGTACTACAGTAGCGTAAACACTGCATGTGTGAATGCCCCCCGTCCTCCCATATGTCAAACGTGGGATAATGGCGCTATCTCACGCCCTGAAAATCACGTGCAAATTCCTGTTAAAGTAAATACGTACTGTCAAGTGCTACAGTGCAGTATCTGGTATAGAGAGCTCACACATCGTACTATACCACGCTCCAAACATCTCACGACACCCTCCGTTTCGTGGACATTTCCTAAAATGGAATTACACTATCCTGCGTACCCAAAAACGTATAAATATTGAGTAGCACGGATATTAAGATGAATATCAATTGCTAAATCCTAACAGCAGAAATATTGACATTTCTTGATCTTCAGACCTAATATTCCATCTCTTTTACTATTTTATCCTCATATATACCGTTTTTGTGCCTCTTATCTGCAAAAAGTCACCAAACTTTGTGGTAAACTTACCTAATAACAAGAAAAATAACAAAAGGTAACCTGACGATAAAAAAGTAACCTTAAAAGCAAAAAAAGTAACCTAACGATGAAAAAGTAACTTTTGGTAACCTAATAACTTTTTTAATAATTATCGTACACAACTTTTTCATGCAGTTTTAGGTAGCTTATGAAAAAGTGACCTTTAGGTGAAAAAGCAACTTTATTAACTTTTGACAGCCCTAGTAATCACTGGTTGTCATACGCAAGCGACCAACGACACTCACTAACTACAACACACACGCACACACACGCACACACACACACACACATGTGTATGACATCTGGGCGCCAACACAATAAAACACAACACGCACACGTCTTCCAGTATATATCCACACTAAATGCAATTTTATGTCATACAAGCCCACTGAGTAAAATTTATCAGGAATAGTACAACAAATCGTTGAATATAATTATTTTCTATGGTATTTTATCTTCATAGGTATATAACTATTCAGTCCATTTTGAACATATTTTCATCATTTCGAACAACATTAAATTGCATACAATTAGATATGCATTTTTACGTGAGCCTAGTTAGATGTTTCAGAAAAAACAAATGCTAAAAATAAAGCAAGAAGTCATATTAGTGACACATGCACTACTACAACTCCTAGTTAGTCTTCTGTGAGCCCATCAGTTCATCCGGTCTTCAACAGTCCTTTGTGGCGCCTCTGAACACGAAAATGCCGCCCCCTATGGGTCACCCTGCACCCCATACGGTGCCATATGTGCCCTAAATTCACCACTTATTTGGCACCCCGCGAAAACCAGCCAATTTCCGTTTTGTACAAGTTCCACCATTGTATAGAAAATTTATGGCAGATTGACTTGATGTGCGATTACACATCGCACATAGTTTCTGAAGTGAATAGAAAAAATGGCAAAGTATGTCAACCACTTTTTCTTAATTTTTCAGAGAACGTTTTGCCCAGAGCTTCGCCTATCGAGTCGCCACGCTGTTTATGGAGCTATAAAAGAATATACACCATTGAAAAAAGTAAAGTATACGGAAGACATATTTTAATATTAGTTTTTTCTACTACACCCAATACATTTTACCCAATGAGTTGTGTACATCATAAATTGAACCAAACTATAAAATTAAGAAATTTCAATATCAATTGGCACAGTATTTCCGGAGTTATTACCGCGCAATAAGTGATATATCCGAGCCGCATCGCTCAAATTTCACCTCAATCCTGCTCAGCTTAGTTAAATGGAAAATAGACTTTTGCAAGAACTAAATTTGTAACGTAATTTTCTTATTTCGAACAACATAAATTCAAATAACCTGTCCAAATATCCCACAGGGAAGGAATAAATTTAAATTTAAATGTCGAAAAAACTTTATCATCTCCGAAAGTAGCCCGGGTACGATGAAAACATTGTTTTGAGTTATTTCATATATCCGAGCCAATTGAACCATTCAAAATAATTGAAAATTCATCACGTACCCCCATGTCGCAGCCAGCACACAAGAAGCACATTTGAACTGGCAGCAAATTTTTACCCAAGCTCCGGTTGTCTTGTCTGCGTCGAGAAACGTGAGCTGCCAGATCAAGGTGGCATCAATGAGATAAGCTAAATGCCTTATTATTGTAAATATATCGATCTTGAACTTGTCGGTGTCCAATACATTTTAATCTGTGATAACTGTAACATGAACATTGGGAATTTGGCTACTGCTGGCTTGTCAAGCTTTGTCGCTGATTCAATATCAGTTCGATCATGCTGTGAATTTTGCTGGCATCCAATATCCGTCGTGTTCTGGGGTACTTTTGATTTCAATTACAAGTCAATGCTTGTTCGATTTGTTTATCGTTATGATTATATTCTCAGAGTCTCGTATGCGAACATTTCGTTAAATATTTTGTTATCACTGTTTGAATACGTTAGTATGCTTTCTGTTAAATACTCACTGTTGTATGCTTGTCTTGTGTACTTTTGGTACTTTTGGTCTGTTCCGTCCTGTTGGAAAAACAAAGTTGTCGAAGTCGAGAAACAGAAATTCAGGAGGGATTGACTAACTGGAAAGCAAGGTAACAAATCAAGAAAGCGAAAGGAAATTGAAATAAAATGCATCAACATACAAGGACTCACCAAAGCGAAGTGTGTAGAAGTGAGAGAATTGTTGGCTGGAAATAGAATTGTTTGTCTAACAGAGACACAGAAGAAAATGAGAGACATCACGTTCGGAGACGATGTTATGATTTTAGACGGAATGAGGAGAATTCAGGAGAAAAAAGGTGGAGGCGTTATGGTGATCCACGAAAAAACAGAAGAGGTAAACCTTGAGAAGATCGAAACGGAGAATAGAGATATACTGCATGTGTTTGGAACAATATGTGGACTTAAGATGAGATTAGTAGTGGTGTATTTCAGTACGAGCGAGAAAAATAGAAACGACTGCATGAAGAAAGAAATTCAAACCATTATTGAAGAGCATGAGGAGCCGCTCCTAATAATAGGTGATTTCAATGGATTCCTAGGAGAGCAAAAAGTTGATACAAGTGAAGAAATGATCTTAGAATATATAGAAAAGTTCAACTTGATCATGTTGAACAATGATATGAAATGCAGTGGCTTGTATACATGACACGAAGTGACATGGACACGAAGTGATCAGAAAAGTGTAATGGATTTTGCCCTAGTGAACCAAGCGATGTATCAGCACTTCGACAGCATGTTTATTGACGAGGAAAAAGAAGAATTGGACATATCGGACCACAATATGGTAAATGTCACGATCCTAAATAGAGATGAGGGTTTCAAGGATACAAATAAGAATACGGCCAAGCAGTACTACAAAACGGACCAGGAATCTCTGTGCAAATTCATCGAAAAAATGGAGAATAAGGTGTCGGAGGAGAAGAACAGGAATATGGAAGAACTACAACAAAAAATGAAACAAACAGCGGAAGACGTACTCAGAGGAACATACGTGGTACGGAAAATAAGAAAAGTGGAGCCAAAATGGATTACGACCGAAATAAAAAATGCTATCAAAGAAAGAAAATGTCTAAACAGGAAAAGAAGAAATGCGAAAACAAACGAGGAAAAGACCCTATGGCAACAAAAGTATATAGACCAAAAGGTGAAGACGCAAAAACTCATCAAGGAGGAATTGTACAAGCATGAAGAAGCATTGACAAAAGAAATAAAATATGCAAAAGACAATAGTAGAAAGATGTGGAAATACATAAACATACTGAGAAACAAGAAAGAAGATTCAGGAGAATTGAAAGTATACGAGAAGAGCGGAAAGCAGATGCATCAAGAGGATATAGCGGAAGAACTGGAAAGTTTTTGGAGCACAATTTACAGCAAACATGACAACAAAATTGGAGAAGTATGGACCAACCATGTCATGGAAGAATACAAACGGGAATACGAGGACTTGAAAAGAAATTTAGATGGAACAAACATACTGAGGGAGCACATGGATATGGCGATTACAGTTAGACAGCCACTTATCAAATTGGAAACCGATGTCGTCACAAGAAACGCAGTGGAAAGATGTTTGAGGAAAATCAAGAACAGAAAGTCGGCTGGAAATGACGGAATAAAACCGGAAATAGTGAAATGTATATCGAAGAGTAAATTATTAGTGGACGAGATAGTGCAGTGCTTACAAGAAACAATGACCTCCAGGCAAATTCCAGAAGATTGGAGAAAAACGAAAACCATAATGCTGCCGAAGACAAAGAAACCTCAGCCACATGAATTGAGACCCATCACTGTTGCGAACCAGTGTTACAAATTGATGATGAGTGTAGTGAGAGACTACATAGAGAACCACATCAGGAACAACAATATGGGGAACGATCTTCAAGGAGGATTTACAGAGAAGGCAAGGATTGAAAACAACTTCGTGATAATGAAATACTGCATCGACCGGACATACAAACAAAAGAAACAGCTATTCCTCATATCGATCGACTACTGCAAGGCATATGACAGTCTGAAAAGAGAAGAGATTATTGAAACATGCAAGAGATTCAAGCTGCACCCGGACGTGATCAATATTATTGCAGAAGTGTACCAAGAAGACTCGACACAAATTGAAATTGGGAAAAGGAAGAACACCATGAAGATCACAAGCGGAGTAAGACAAGGCTGCACAGCGTCCACCTCGTTGTTCAAATTGGTCACGCTCGAGATCATTGAAGAAATAGAAAAATTGGGGAAAGGATTCAGAGATGAAGAGCTGAAAATACCATGCCTGTTTTTTGCCGATGATGCATTGCTGCTAACTACAACCGAAGAAGAAGCGATAGAAATGATCACCAAAGTAGAAGAAATCAGCGGTAGATACGGCCTGGAAACAAACAAGAACAAATGCAAAATCCTGGCATTCAATGCAAGAGAAAAGCCGGAACAGATTAGAAATATAGAGGTGGCAGAGTCAATGAAATACTTGGGATTAATCATAAACGAGGGCAGAAACTGTTTCCGGGAACAAAGAAAGGCCATGATAGAAAAGGCGAGAAAACTGGCGTATCTGACTTACCCTGTGATCAGGAAGAGCTGTTCAAAAATATTGATAGGAAAAACCTTCTGGAAGTCAATCGCTCTTCCGGCAATACTCTATGGAATCAACGTCGTGGATATCAGGAAACAAGAGATTGAGAAACTACAGAGAATTGAAAACGGAGTATACAGGAGCATTCTAGGAGCGCCGAGTTACACACAGGTGAGTGCATTGAGAGGCGAAATTGGAGCATCGTCGATGAGGGCCAGAATATTGGAAGGAAAATGGAAGTTTTTGACGTATTGCAACAAGGAAAACAACGAAATCCTCAAAAGAATTTCAGAAGTACAAAAGGAAAATCGAGAGAAAGGAATACTGAATGGAATTAGAGACGAGCTTAAGTCAATCGGAGTGAATGCAAAAAATACGGAAAACGCAGATAAAAAGAGTATTCGAGAAACGATAAGAAAGTGGGACACACAAATGTGGAAGGAAGAAGTCAAGGAAAGATCCAGCTTGAGAATATATAGCGATTGGAGAGAGGAACTCGGAGGACAAGAAAAGGTGTATGACAATAGACCAGAATCTATTCTGCTACTGAAGTGCCGCACAAATAACTTGAATCTGAACGACAGAAAGAGATTCAAAGGAGAGAGCATGGAATGTGAATGTTGCGGATACGAAGTGGAAAACCTCGAGCATTTCATACTATGGTGCCCAGCATATCAGGAAGAGCGAGTAAAACACCCAATACTAGTACAACCATACAAAGGAGAAGACCACGAAGTAATCGGAGAAGTATTATTCTGCAAGGACTACATCCAGGACACGAAGGAAACACTAGCGAGATTCTGGTCGATAAGGAAAAGGATGAGATGAGTGGACCGATGCAGTAGGGGTAGGAATATAGCAATATGGTTGAAACCGTTCCAGCTATTATTCTGAGCTGGTACATTTTTAACTTCTATAGAAGTGTTGCATTTTTAGTTACTATATTAATGTATGGATGTAAATACAATAATATCCGAAAGTAAACGGTTCGTAGGTTACGTGTATTCATGTAGTGTTAATTTTTATGCATAACTCATATTTGTACATAATATTAGCGATGCATGTTATGAAAAAAAAAAAATTATGTGTAGTATTTTGTGTTATATGTATGCGTTAACTAGTGATTTGTATACATGTGTCATGTGAGTGTGTATTGTAAATTGTTCGAGTAAATCTGGACATATGTCTAGGTGGGTGTGGATGTTGATACGTACAAAAAAAACAAAAAAAAACTATGCTATGCTATGTAACGTGTTATGTGGTTTATAGGTTGCATATATATATATATATATATATATATATATATATATATATATATATATATTTCGCATAAAGAAGTTGCACTCACGCACCCGGTTATGTTATATGATGAAAAAAGTATACTTCATCGGGCACAATTATTTATGTATTAGTACGACGTTTCGCCTCAACAAGGCTTTATCAAGTACTGTTTTATAAAATACATCAAAAAGACGAGCCAAGAACACAACATATTTAGTAGATATAAGTGAATATAAACATTAAGACACGCGTATATGATTTTGACACACTTTTAAGTAAATAATATATAACTAACAATCCACAATTACATGCAATAAATATTACCATTAAATCAGAATTTGCAATTAAGTTCAATTCCTTTGCAGCCGTTCATGATGCAGCTGGAGTCATTTTCTTGAATGTATGCTGCCTCTGCATATCTTCTAGTAGCATCGTCTAATATTACGCTGTGTATAACTGTCCACTTTATCGATACTTCCATTTTGTTATGCTCTTCCATGAAATGCTTTATAATTGGACCTCCCAGCTTATAGTTGGAGTGTTCCAGGATCCTTACACGTACTGGTCGCGAGGTCTCACCAATGTAGATTTTTCCACATACCGTGCACACTATCTTATAAATTACATTTTTCCTCCAACATAGTTTTCTGTCGGGACTCATGGATGTGGCACAGGTATCACATTGTGGTGCGCATCTGAAACGCTCTCTTGGTGGAGCGAAAATCCGCTTCAGCGGTCGACCCGGGTCGAACCACACCCGTATTTTCCCCTGGAGACCTGTTCTCTTGATGAGGGAATAACATTGTCGGCGACTGCTCTCACCCAGATACGGTAGTTTGATAAAATATTTGGCTTCCTTGCTTTCAGCTTGCTTGTCTACTCTGATATCTCTAATTGCCTTGTTCTTGCTCCTTTTGATCACATAGTCGGGGTAGCCATTTTGTCTAAATCGGTTCTCAATGGTCTTAATGGAAGTCTGAAGTGTCGCCGGTGTAGTGGCTCTTCTCGAAGCCCTCACAAATTCCCCATATGCTATTGCACACTTGGCACTTTTTGGACCATTAGACATCCAAGATGTGATTGAGCCGCTGTGGTGAGGCTTCATGTATACCTCAGATACAAATTGTTCACCGTTGTAGCTGATGTTGCAGTCCAAAAAAGCCAGTCTGCCATTCTTAGGCAGCTCAATAGTAAACTCAATAAAATTTGAGATGGAATTGGCGGTAGCTAGCAACACTGCGGTGTCAATGTCGTCATACCAAGCTACAAATATATCATCGATGTATCTCTTGTATTTGAGTGGCCGATGAAATGCCGTTTGAAATTGCTGGTCCAAATAGTCGGCGAATATGATGGCCAGTTGAGGAGCCAGTGGATTGCCCATTGATAATCCTTCGATCTGTTTATAGAGTTTAGCTCCCTGAATGACGACATCATTTGATATGGCCATATTGACCAAATAAAAAATATCCTCAACCGCCATATCATGAAACATATCGTCTTTGGACTTGTTGTTAATTAAAAAGTCACGTAACACTTCATCTAGGCCCTTATTGTTGTCATCTGAGCAGCGTGGAATAGTGCCATATAAGTTTTTTATGTCAAGAGAGGCAAACCCCTTTACTCCGCATTGTGGTAGTGTTTTAATAAAATATATATATAATAAAATATATATTTTAATATATATGGCACTATTCCACGCTGCTCAGATGACAACAATAAGGGCCTAGATGAAGTGTTACGTGACTTTTTAATTAACAACAAGTCCAAAGACGATATGTTTCATGATATGGCGGTTGAGGATATTTTTTATTTGGTCAATATGGCCATATCAAATGATGTCGTCATTCAGGGAGCTAAACTCTATAAACAGATCGAAGGATTATCAATGGGCAATCCACTGGCTCCTCAACTGGCCATCATATTCGCCGACTATTTGGACCAGCAATTTCAAACGGCATTTCATCGGCCACTCAAATACAAGAGATACATCGATGATATATTTGTAGCTTGGTATGACGACATTGACACCGCAGTGTTGCTAGCTACCGCCAATTCCATCTCAAATTTTATTGAGTTTACTATTGAGCTGCCTAAGAATGGCAGACTGGCTTTTTTGGACTGCAACATCAGCTACAACGGTGAACAATTTGTATCTGAGGTATACATGAAGCCTCACCACAGCGGCTCAATCACATCTTGGATGTCTAATGGTCCAAAAAGTGCCAAGTGTGCAATAGCATATGGGGAATTTGTGAGGGCTTCGAGAAGAGCCACTACACCGGCGACACTTCAGACTTCCATTAAGACCATTGAGAACCGATTTAGACAAAATGGCTACCCCGACTATGTGATCAAAAGGAGCAAGAACAAGGCAATTAGAGATATCAGAGTAGACAAGCAAGCTGAAAGCAAGGAAGCCAAATATTTTATCAAACTACCGTATCTGGGTGAGAGCAGTCGCCGACAATGTTATTCCCTCATCAAGAGAACAGGTCTCCAGGGGAAAATACGGGTGTGGTTCGACCCGGGTCGACCGCTGAAGCGGATTTTCGCTCCACCAAGAGAGCGTTTCAGATGCGCACCACAATGTGATACCTGTGCCACATCCATGAGTCCCGACAGAAAACTATGTTGGAGGAAAAATGTAATTTATAAGATAGTGTGCACGGTATGTGGAAAAATCTACATTGGTGAGACCTCGCGACCAGTACGTGTAAGGATCCTGGAACACTCCAACTATAAGCTGGGAGGTCCAATTATAAAGCATTTCATGGAAGAGCATAACAAAATGGAAGTATCGATAAAGTGGACAGTTATACACAGCGGAATATTAGACGATGCTACTAGAAGATATGCAGAGGCAGCATACATTCAAGAAAATGACTCCAGCTGCATCATGAACGGCTGCAAAGGAATTGAACTTAATTGCAAATTCTGATTTAATGGTAATATTTATTGCATGTAATTGTGGATTGTTAGTTATATATTATTTACTTAAAAGTGTGTCAAAATCATATACGCGTGTCTTAATGTTTATATTCACTTATATCTACTAAATATGTTGTGTTCTTGGCTCGTCTTTTTGATGTATTTTATAAAACAGTACTTGATAAAGCCTTGTTGAGGCGAAACGTCGTACTAATACATAAATAATTGTGCCCGATGAAGTATACTTTTTTCATCATATAACATAACCGGGTGCGTGAGTGCAACTTCTTTATGCGAAATTGATTCAAATACTCAAAATACAGACAAAAACGAGCCAAGAATGCATACATCGCAGAAGATTTCGACAAACTTTCACCAAGCCAAAAAATTGGAACAAGTCAGAAGCAACATCAGATTTTTGCGACTTTGCCGAAAAAACAAGATTATTCCCAAAGGTATCAGAGTTAAGAACATTCTACAAAATACTCTTCCTTCGGAAAAAGCCGAAAGATTAGTGGCTAAACAAGCTAAGGAATGGCTACAGCTCACACTGGATTGTGAATATGAACGCCTGCAAAGCCTTAATTGTGCAGTATTTCCACTTGAACAAAATGAACATAACAGGATGGTGGAATGGAGTAATGAGCTGCACACAAAGAAAATGAAAAAGTTTAATAACTTGCTGTCGACGGCCGAGAAGAAGGTGACAAAGTGCGGTTTTGATGCGACGGAACAAAGCGACAGGATAATGTTTGTAGACAAGTCTAACGATGGTCTTCCTCACAGAAATTTGCTAAACAATGGTCCATCATACGTGCCTCAACAATATTGCAGGAGAGATTGTCGACGAATTACGAAAGAGTGTGGAGCCACAATTCAAAAAAGCATCGCAAAAATGGAAAAAGATGGCATCCCAAATGAAGCAATACAGGAATTTGCTGGTGGGGCGATGAAGATTTTGAAAAACAGTCATAAACTTTTACCGAATAAAATGCCAGATGAGTTGCATAAGATCAAAGAGATTAAGATGCAAAGCAATACCGTCATCACTCCTACAGACAAGACCGGACGTCTAATGGCACTCAGCACTGAGCACTATGAGAGGATGCTGACTGAATCAACAGTCGAGGGAGGAAATTTTCAGGAAATTAAATCTGTGCTTCCATCCACCAGGCAAGCCCAATTCAACAAAAACCTCGACTACGTTATACAAAAATATAGAAAGAACAAAACTGTTCAGAGCTGCCTCTCTAAGCTCAAATGTAGCTTCCCAATGCCTAGTTCGGCTTACACCTTACCCAAAGACCACAAGGTCGGAGAACTGAAAGGGCGACCCATAGTTGCTGCAGTCGACGGGCCAGCCACAAAACTAGCAAAATGCCTTTCGAAGAAATTGGATGGACTTCTCAATAATGTACCCGCACATCTTAGAAGTTCAGATGAGTTTTTGCAGTGGCTTAAAACACTACCACAATGCGGAGTAAAGGGGTTTGCCTCTCTTGACATAAAAAACTTATATGGCACTATTCCACGCTGCTCAGATGACAACAATAAGGGCCTAGATGAAGTGTTACGTGACTTTTTAATTAACAACAAGTCCAAAGACGATATGTTTCATGATATGGCGGTTGAGGATATTTTTTATTTGGTCAATATGGCCATATCAAATGATGTCGTCATTCAGGGAGCTAAACTCTATAAACAGATCGAAGGATTATCAATGGGCAATCCACTGGCTCCTCAACTGGCCATCATATTCGCCGACTATTTGGACCAGCAATTTCAAACGGCATTTCATCGGCCACTCAAATACAAGAGATACATCGATGATATATTTGTAGCTTGGTATGACGACATTGACACCGCAGTGTTGCTAGCTACCGCCAATTCCATCTCAAATTTTATTGAGTTTACTATTGAGCTGCCTAAGAATGGCAGACTGGCTTTTTTGGACTGCAACATCAGCTACAACGGTGAACAATTTGTATCTGAGGTATACATGAAGCCTCACCACAGCGGCTCAATCACATCTTGGATGTCTAATGGTCCAAAAAGTGCCAAGTGTGCAATAGCATATGGGGAATTTGTGAGGGCTTCGAGAAGAGCCACTACACCGGCGACACTTCAGACTTCCATTAAGACCATTGAGAACCGATTTAGACAAAATGGCTACCCCGACTATGTGATCAAAAGGAGCAAGAACAAGGCAATTAGAGATATCAGAGTAGACAAGCAAGCTGAAAGCAAGGAAGCCAAATATTTTATCAAACTACCGTATCTGGGTGAGAGCAGTCGCCGACAATGTTATTCCCTCATCAAGAGAACAGGTCTCCAGGGGAAAATACGGGTGTGGTTCGACCCGGGTCGACCGCTGAAGCGGATTTTCGCTCCACCAAGAGAGCGTTTCAGATGCGCACCACAATGTGATACCTGTGCCACATCCATGAGTCCCGACAGAAAACTATGTTGGAGGAAAAATGTAATTTATAAGATAGTGTGCACGGTATGTGGAAAAATCTACATTGGTGAGACCTCGCGACCAGTACGTGTAAGGATCCTGGAACACTCCAACTATAAGCTGGGAGGTCCAATTATAAAGCATTTCATGGAAGAGCATAACAAAATGGAAGTATCGATAAAGTGGACAGTTATACACAGCGGAATATTAGACGATGCTACTAGAAGATATGCAGAGGCAGCATACATTCAAGAAAATGACTCCAGCTGCATCATGAACGGCTGCAAAGGAATTGAACTTAATTGCAAATTCTGATTTAATGGTAATATTTATTGCATGTAATTGTGGATTGTTAGTTATATATTATTTACTTAAAAGTGTGTCAAAATCATATACGCGTGTCTTAATGTTTATATTCACTTATATCTACTAAATATGTTGTGTTCTTGGCTCGTCTTTTTGATGTATTTTATAAAACAGTACTTGATAAAGCCTTGTTGAGGCGAAACGTCGTACTAATACATAAATAATTGTGCCCGATGAAGTATACTTTTTTCATCATATATATATATATATATATATATATATATATATATATATATATATATATATATATATATATATATATATATATATATAGTGTGTAATGTGTTGTGTGCCAGTTTAGGGTGATTATGTGCATTTATAAGTGTAATTTAAGGTACATATGTATGTGTATAGACCGGTTATTCGAGTGCCAACATAAGGCACTGTTGTGTGTTTACAGATAGAATACAAATAGCATCAGAGAGTGCCGTTGTAAAGGCCAAACTCTCGTCTCTTATCTGATCTGATCTGATACACACACTGACACATACACACACACTGACATACATACACTGGCACACACACACATACACACTGACACACACACATACACACTGACACACACACACACACACACACACACTGACACACACACACTGACATACACACACTGACACACACACTGACATACACACACACACTGACACACACACACACACACACACACACACACACACACACACACACACACACACACACACTGACATACATACACTGGCACACACACACACACTGACACACACATACACACATTGACATACATACACTGACACACACACACACACACACACTGACATACATACACTGGCACACACACACACTGACACACACATACACACATTGACATACATACACTGACACACACACACACACTGACAAACATACACACTGACACACACACACACACACACTGACATACATACACTGACACGGCCTGAACACCTGTGATATGCTGACTGTCCAGAAGCGGAATAAGCTGATCAATCAGCTTGAGCCGAGTCGCCAGCTTGCTGAGCTGCGGCTGCACGCACACCAGCTCAGCTGTCAGCTGCTCGTGACCGGCTGCCAGCTCGTCGTAACAGATGGGGTCCAGGTACCGTTCCAGCTCTTCCACTAACCGACACACACACACGTATATATATAATTGAATTGAGCATATTAAATATACTAAATCTAAATTTTATTAAACTAAATGCATTAAATGTGTTCAAACATTCTCGTAAATTGGACATGTAAATTGGAGGGCCCTCGCTTTCAACATCACGTGCTAACTATACATATTATTGCAAGACTGACAGCGACCTCAATTCATTGACTTCTACCAGGATACTTGAGATTTTCGTGTGAAAAGAGTTGTTTGAGTACGAAAAGAGGTCGGTTTGTTTCCTATAGTTCTTGCGTTTGGTGTGCAAACCATTGGCGGCTATTGTACAAATATTCACATAAATATAGATTTAATTTATGCGTGGGACATAGATCTTTCATATAAACAATTGAAGACATTTTTGAACACAAGAAAAAGAAAAAATAATCTTTCGGGGAGAAAATTGAGGGGAGTATTCTACTCGAAAATACATTCTATTTGTACGAGTACTGTAGACTCAACAGGCTGGTGCAAATCTCAACATGAACGCTGTGAGTTTATTTAGATGTTGATATGGGAGAGGTTCTTTGATCAATATGTCACATGATGTTATTGTTTATACTTTGCCGTGATTAGAAATAACGGTATTCGCGGAGGTTTTGACAAGTTCGATGGTGTGCTAGAGAGGATGGTAATATGTTGTAGTGTAGTGTGATAGTGTCTATAATGTTTGCGTGATTGACTTGTTCCTGTTTCATATTTTACTATTGTTAAATATACTTCTACAAACGCATTATGTGTGAATAGCCGTGGCAATAACGCACGTCGCTTGGCCACCATCATGGCACGTTCTTGGTCGTTGAGTGCGGCAGCCAGGCGCGTGCTGAAATCTAACAGAACATCGTTGGTCTGAAAGCAGAGAGCAACAGTGCATAGCCGCTGAAGTCAACGGCGAATTACCACATAAATTTCATTCTCAACGCATTTTCATTTTTATATTCCAGTGTCGATCCGTCGATTTATATATACCGTATTTGCATGAGATACCCCTTTTCTGGCCGGTATTTACACATTTATCAGTCTTTCAGCACCAGCATATACTTTTCTTCTAGAATTATTGCGTAAAAAACCAAGGAGTCTCTTATACAGAGGAGTATCTTATACACGGGGAAATAGGGTACATTGAGGCCAAACTGGTGACTCTCAAACACAACAATCATTGATTTCACGCATTTCATCAAGCGCTCTGTGGTTTTTTATTATAAAACAGTTAACAATGAAACAACACTTTCAACAAACTCCAATACACGTAAAACACTCCTTCCGTTCCCCTCACTATTCTCTCACTCCCCGCAAAAAATCTCCCCGTGTTACATTTTTCCGTTGCGTTGCCATGGCAACTCAGGAACTCTCACAATTATAAATTAACAAGCAATTAACATCAATGCAATTAACATGATAAGCAATATGTAAAAATAATTATATATATATATATATATATATATATATATATATATATATATATATATATATATATATATATACTACATGCCCCCTTGATCTGAAGATCAATCAGTAACATAATCATCTAGCCACGCCGGGGTCTTCCGTTGTCTTGTTGAGCGCCGAGGCAATTCCACATCGTCGTGCTCTGCATCTGTAGGAACGTGGCGTTCGTCATGAGCGTCTCTTGCCGGCCGCACATCCAATATATGTCGCGGCATCCCGTCTACAGAAATGTTGTTTGGCGAATTGATGTCTGTTACTCTACCGCGCGTCCACTGCGTTGTACATTTAGGAACGGGTGGCTTCACCCAAACTTCGTCCCCTACGCTGATGGAAGACTGAGTGGACTCGCGTCTCGGCGGCATTTCTAACGATGGATTTCTCCACTCGTATGCATGGACGTGTTTATGTGGTACCGAATTGTGAGTCAAGCCCTCGCGTGGCGTCATATTGTACCAAAACACTGCCGACAACGGTGTCACTTGAGCTCTCTCTGCCAAAGCTTTGATGGTACGATGGTGACGCTCTACAATGCCGTTACCACTTGGGCGATATGCAGCTCTGAAATAGGGTTGTATCTTCCACCTTTCCATCAGTCTTCTCATTTGCTCTGATCTAAACACCATACCATTGTCCATGAGCAGCTCGAGAACTGGACCTCTTTCCCTGAATATCTCATCGAGAATGGCACACACCAGCTCTGCGTTCTCAGCACGCAACTCTCGCCAGATGGCGAACCGACCTGGACCGCAGTCCACAATTGACAGATATGTTTGCTGGCGGTAATGAGTCACGTCAATGGCCAATCTTGACCATGACTTGCTCACATTCAGATGTCCGGACGTGTGCTGGACTGGTGCTGGATCGATTGATTGGCATCTAACACAGCATTGAACAACACGTTGTGTTTGGTCTCGTGTCACTCTTGGATCCTCTTGTCGCGCTAAATAAAGTGTTCTATCCACACCCATATGATGTAATGCATGGAGTTCAGCGAGTCTTTCCGATGTCATAGCACATACACTAGAACTCGACGCGGTGCAATGATTCTCTTCTTCACTTTCTACGGGCATTGCCAGCCATTCTTTCTTGACGCGGGTCAGCTCGTCTGCTTTATTTACCGTGGTGGGAACTCGCACAATCTTTAATTTCAGCTCGAGCTCCTCCACCAAGTCACACAGTATACCCAACCGTCGCTTTATCAGAAGCTCAGCTGCACCTTTTGTCTTCATTCTTCTCTCCTTATTTAAGGCTGCGTTGACCCAGCCCAATACCGTTGCTGAATCAGTGCGTACTTCCACATCGGTCAAATTCCACTTGACAGCCAAATTCAATCCTTTCAATACCCCTTCCAGTTCAGCCACATTGATGTGGTGAACATCGGACTCCTTCCGCTGCCAAGCTGCATCCTCAACAATATGACCACCAATCTCCAGCGCCACGCCAACGGCCAAGTTGCTAGCGTCACACCACACCACCCCCTTCTTTGTTTTTGGCACATTCCACACACCCCCTACAGGGTCACCACGCCTTACTCTATCTAACACTTCTCGAATCATTTTCACAACATTGTCACCGACCAGTCTGTCCCAATGTCCGCCATGCGCTCTGCGTTTAATGTAACTGCAGGCCAGTCTCAACCACCTCGCCACCGGGTAATGGCCTACCAATTTTCCGCACAACGAGAACAATTCCCTTTTTGTTAATTTATCAACCGACTGTGGAACTTCATTTCCTCTTTTGTACACAAGTGCACCATTTCTGTTTCTGAACACTTTCAAGCCCAGCACAGCACCTTCCTCAATAGGCACTGGCTGTTTTGCCACCAATCCATATTTTTGTAGATGTTGCACCACTGCCTTCGCTGAAATTATGGCCTCATTTACGATAATATCGTCGATGTATGAGTTGGTAGCACGCTCAATGACATCTGACTGCTGCAGCACCGTTCGCACAATTTTTGTCATTACTCTAGGGGCTGAACATAACCCAAAACCCATTCTCGTCAGAGTGTAAACTTTGCCGCTGTATTTGACCAACTGATATTTCCATAATTTCTTTGACATGTGAATTTGCAGATATGCCGTCTTCAAATCTACCACAGACGCAGGACCATCGATGCACCTCCATTTCCTCAATTTTTCATTACATATATCGATGAATTCATCACCCGTATGACTACTCACATATTCATTTAATTCTCGAAAATCGAGTACTGGGCGAACTTGTCGGTTGCACCACTGCAAGCAGCGGTAATACACCCGACTTTGTGTTGCCTGTCCACGGCACCAGAATCCCTTCTGCTATCCAACGTTTCACTTCGGTGTCAAACTCGTGACGTGTTTCTGACTTTATTGTTTGATTGTAGCAGCCGATAGAGTTATTTAACACTGGTGAGTCTTCCTTCACAAACCATTCTACCTCCCATTTTTCTCCATCGAACGACGCGAAAAAATCTTTATCGTTGATACTCAATTGTTTACTCTCATTTTTCTTAATATGGTATGTTATATTGCCTGGTACTGGTGTCTCAGCACCCACAGCAGCACAACTGCAATCCCCAAATTTGACACAATTATTTGTTACAAATACACCACCAAGACAATCAATCACATCCATCCCTAATACACAATCTATGTCGTTCACTATCTTATCAACTACCATCGCACGCATTCTCACGCTTCTGCCTTCCACTGTCAAGTTGACCCAGGTCTTCCCTCGGCATTGCACCTGCCTCCCGTCAAACGCACTTATGAAACCACCTGCCTCATAATTCTTAACAATCTTCGTCGTCACGACAACTGTTGAACAGCCGGTATCCACTAATGCCCGAACATTTCTGCCTGCAACTAAAACATTGACCAGAGGCAGTCTGCCAGGCTGCGCCATCAGTGAGTCAAAGGGGTGACTGCTGGCGCACCAGTTCCCCTTTGCTCGTTTCCCGGATCAGCGGTGCACTGAACTGCAATGTGGCCTTCCTTGCCACATCTAAAACACGTCACTGATTTTCTATGGCTGCCACTTCGCGCTATATGAGGCTCTCCGCGTACGACGCATTTGTCTTCGAATGAGTTCCGGCGCACTGCAGTTTTTCTTCTGTCAGTCAGCGTGTTGTTCGCCGCCACTGCGTTCACGGAGCTCTCTCCTCTCACAGCAAGTACTCTGGCCCTGCTAAGCACTTCGCCCAATGGAACACGCCCCACATTGTTGATCTGCTGCAACTGCTTGCTGATGTCATCAGGAAATCCGTTCACGAATGATAACTTTACAATATTATCAAGACCTTCTCCAACAAATCCTGACAGTCCAGCCAACCGCCTTATTTCATTTGAAAACACATCAATGGGCTCACCTGTCCATCTCATTCTGGTCAATTTATGATACGCAATGAAGGCACTGTCTGAAAATACTTCCTTTAGTTTTTCTTCGATTCTGTCAGCATCTTCCTGATCATTCTCCTCCATTTCTAAATATGTTGCAAGCGCAGAGCCTTCCAAGTACAGTGGGAGCAAACTCGCCACATCATCCACTTTCATGAGCTTGGCAACAAGTCGCACTTTTTTTATCCATGCGACAACATCTCCGTCTCCATTGAATGGCTTTATCATATCTTGGGAAATTTTTGCCATGCCGAAATAGCTTGTGGTTTTTTATTATAAAACAGTTAACAATGAAACAACACTTTCAACAAACTCCAATACACGTAAAACACTCCTTCCGTTCCCCTCACTATTCTCTCACTCCCCGCAAAAAATCTCCCCGTGTTACATTTTTCCGTTGCGTTGCCATGGCAACTCAGGAACTCTCACAATTATAAATTAACAAGCAATTAACATCAATGCAATTAACATGATAAGCAATATGTAAAAATAATTATATATATATATATATATATATATATATATATATATATATATATATATATATATATACTACACGCTCAATAATTCCGAAATTAATGATGATCTTTAACAGTTCATCGCGCGTACTTTTAATATTCACATATACAACTCATTCAATGATGTCGATACAATCGATTCTAATTGGCGTAAAATGCAAGCATTTCAAGTGATTCCAAGCATTTAACGACAGTAATGTCCAATGTTAGTTGCATATGTACTGTTATTGCATAGGTTTATAGACGCTAAATTTTCATGCACAATTTTTGTTTTACCCTTTGGTTCAATGCGTATCACCATTATATATAGTTTAGTGTAATCGTTTTCTTTTTAGAGAGATATTCTTTTCATGAAGAATGAACCTTTTCAATTAACCTTGAAACTATTCATTGTCATGCTTTTGTTTGCGAGCACCCAAAGTGAGGATTCTGTCCAATCCCTAAGCGAGGGCGAATACAGTCTAAACACTTGACAAGAGCGTAGAAATAAAAAACTACACGAGTTGTCGCTAACCTTAGCGAACGTCTCATTTTTATCCAGGTTGCCAAACACCTTCAGCTCCAGATCAGCCACACGTTCAGCTAAATCCGATATGGCAGACGTTTCTGAAAATTCGACCGACATCTGTCCAATAGAAAAAACTAAACAAAAACAGCCGCGTTGCATATCACGAAATATGATCAGGTCAAGCCAACAAATTTAATCATGTTGATTTACAATCAAATATGGTTGTGTTTTGAATCCAAAAAAGTCAAGCATACAGATACTAAGCATATGACTAATACAGCATTTAAGTGGAGTTAATATTCCCTATAAATGTAAAATATCACACACGCAACACAAAGCACCTTCCATAAGCTGAAACTGGGTGACTTCACCCGCATTGACTGGTGGTTGAGTCACTAATGAAACAGGGTATGACTAGAACCAAATTTTACCAATTTGTCAGGCATTGAATTTTTATACCGCATCAGAGTGAGTTATACAAAATCTCATATATCACTCACGATATACTTTTTTTACATAGTAATATTTGCGGCAAAACATAATGTTTGATTACAGTACCTGATTTAATTAAATTTTAGTGCTTGATAGGAGTTAAGTTTGTTTCATTTTGTTAAACTAAACTTGGTTATAAGTTATACGTTTTTCGAAGACACTCGGTAAGCTGTGTTCACCACTCATGTTGATCCATTTGTAAACTAAACAGTCCATTCATTCATTCAATTTCTGCATAATTTCTCATTTATACCATCCTATATTCTAGAAGGCCAAATATACATGACTAGCTATCAGGTCAAAATGTGTTATCGTGCTTCGTGTTTGTTTGTGTATCAGCACTACACACTACAACCGCATCAATGGCCGAGCAGAATTTCTGTCTCAAGTGGGACTCTCATCAGGTATCGCTGGCGGCCGCGTGCAACCGTCTGCGCCAGTGCGACGAACTCACCGACATGACGCTGTACTGTCAGAACGGGCGCTTTCATGTGCACAGACTGATTCTGTCGGCGTTCAGCGGCTATTTCCGCAGCATGCTCAAAGTTGGTACTTTTGATCGCCTCGGGCACTGGCGCTTAATAATTGGTTTTTAACATGGGTTCGATCGAACAGCAGGAATTCGATGAGTCAGTTTAAGGGGTTCAACGGTTTGTTTCACCCTCTCGTGTGATTCGTCACTTCACGCTCTGATTGGTCATCATTGACTGCAGCTAATCACGCCACATCGCTTGGTCTTGATATCTGTGCTGCAAGCAACTCGGTCCACTCAGTAGTAGCCTACTTGTGTGACTATCTTGATCGTACTTTATTTGTGATTTTTCTATAATACTTCAAACACGAATGGTCCGATGAATGCATGCATGGAACTTGTGGGGTTCCGTCAACCTTCAACAGGGTCAAGAACCGCTGTACTAAATTGTGCTCATACATTTCAATATTGACATGATCAACTATGGCCACCTATAATAATTCTAGTTTTAATGAAAATTTGTTCGGGCTGCTCTACCAACACCCAGATCCGCAAATTTGTTGGACTCCGTGGTGTAGTGGTTAGCACACCCGCCTTACAAGCGAGAGTACCGTGATTCGAATCCCGGCGTAGGATAATTTCATTGGGCTAATTCTATAATCCAACAGCCCCTGTCCACCCAGCAGTAAATTGTACCAGATATCAGTCATGTATTGTGTCATGCATTCTGGGGAGGTGGCCCTCTCTAATACGTCTTACGTCCTTGTGGCGCCATAGCGTGGAGAGGGTCGGTTCTGCTCTGGCAGCGAGCTGCACGGGACACAACTATGTGTGTTCATAAGCTTCGGCTTCTTCCCGTGTAGCAGCTGTCACTTGAGGCCTTCAACCTTAATATTCAGTCCTTTCAATAGCTGAGTGTGTGTGTGTGTGTGTGTGTGTGTGTGTGTGTGTGTGTGTGTGTGTGTGTGTGTGTGTGTGTGTGTGTGTGTGTGTGTGTGTGTGTGTGTGTGTGTTTGTGTGTGTATTGACAGCAGCAAGCGTGCGAGGCGCACGTGACAGTGGTGTTGATGGAGGCGGCGCTGGCCGACGTGCGACTGCTGGTCGAGTTTGTCTACACGGGCTGCGTGAACGTGGCTCACACCCGACTGCCGTCGTTCCTGCGACTGGCGCGCGCACTGCAGATCAGCGGACTGTGTGACAAAGACGGCCTGGTGCGTGCAGCTAGCTCTCTTCTCTGTCTGCCTGTCTGTTTTCCATTTGTTATGTCTTTGTGTCTTTATCTTGGAACAAATTCGTTTGAGTGGTTTTAGTGAACATTTGTTTGTTTGTGTATGTATGTGTGTGTGTTTGTGTATGTATGTGTGCTGCAGCTGAACACCCCGCCAACGGACGACAAGAGAGGTGGCGAGAGCGCGCCAACTAGCTGCGCCACCACTCAAGATCGAATCCTGTCACATTCTCCCGCGCCGACTTCCTGCAGCAATACGCCGGCTTCCGTCAATCACTGCTCCACGCCGCCACCACCACCACCGCTGCCAGTTGTTGATCAAAACATCACTCATCAGAGCGTTTTGGATGGAGAAAGCCCAGGCGGCGTCGATGAAACAACGCCCAAGTTGGACGCCGTCGAATTGAAACAACACGATTGGCCGAGTGAAACGACGTCGACCATTGGCTCGGCTGAGTCTTGGACTCATGAACTTCTGTCCCTGTCTCAATCAGTTTCGGCTGGCGAAGGTAAGACATGAGTTGGATCGTTGCAGAATCGAGGCGGTTTCAGTACGACAACGCTGGTTTTCAGTCTGAGCTTGTTTTCCTCCAGTTTGTGATCTATTAAAAGACTTAGATGGTGAAGGGTGAAAGGATAAATCGAAAGCGCTGTTTTTGAGATATGTGCATTTTCAATAACGTGATGCTGACAATTCTAGACAATTCTTCGAGACAATTCTATGGGGTTTCAATGGACCGAACACATTGAACATCACGCGTTGAATATCATGGGGTCCGACCTCGCGTAGCCACATGCCTGTATATTTCGTCTCTTCACTATAACCTAACATTAGTCAACAAACGAACAAGTATTTGCAATGATGCAACACTTCACAATTGTCGAACATATTTATACCAATTTATTGTTGTCACTTTCCCATAGTTATTGCTAGGAGAAATGGTTCATAGAGACGCGTCTATGTGTGTGTTTGTATGTGGGTGTGTGTTGAGGCGGTACGGTGTACACGTGTCGGGTGTGCTGTCGGCGCTACTCGAACCGCGTCTCGCTGGCCGAACACATCAAAAGTCACCAGGGCCGCACCGTGTGTCCGGTGTGCGAGCGCGTTTTCAGCATGGTCGGCAACCTGCGCTCTCACATGCGCACTGTGCATGGCATGAGCGAGCATGCCGTGCGACAACTGGTGCCGACCAGGGCTCGCAGTGCACCCGTGCAGCTGGCGGCGGCGGCGGCGGCGGCGCGTATGACGTTGTCAGAGCTGGGCATCGCACCGCCGCTGCATTGAGACGGCATCAGTGATGTGGTGGAGGCACTTCACCGCTGCTGGGCGGACAGCATAAAGGCTGCTGGCTCGTGGCAAGTGAGGAGAATGAGCTGTAGATGTTTGTAGCCTGTAAGAGATAATTTGAAAGCAAGTGTACGCGTTACCAAGATATACCAGCCTCTGATAGCAAGATACAGCTTTCTTGTTCATCTGATTTGTTAGTATAAGCGGCTGCGATTCATCGGATGCAAGATTTAATTGTGCCATCATATTAGATCATCATAGCCCACATTCGTAATCAGCAGTGGCGGCGCCAGGGTTTTCTCCCTGGGGGATTGAGGAAAAAAGCGGGGACATGGCGAAACACTAGGAACTTCAAGCGAAATGTTCATGATCAGGATTGTTGGGGAGCTCAGAGGGGACTTGGTACATTTTTGGGATCTTCAGCCCCCCTGGCGCCGCCATTGGCATTCAGCTATGCATGCTCACTTTGACATTGTACTCATTCGCAGCTCACACAATCACTGATGGATGCTTTGTGAGTGAAATATTGCATGCGCCCGTTTATTTTTTAAGTCTGTGGTTGTTTGAAACAATTGTTTGTTTTCCTTGATGGTTTTTGTAGAGCTTTTATGAATAGAAATACATCAAACTCCATGAAACATTTATTAACATCAACATCAACACTGATACAACACCGACAGGTAGTCATGAAGATAATACTAGTAGAGCCATAGAACACACACAACATACAAAATACAAAATATATAAATACATGTATGAAACGGCGACATGGAAATCTGCAGGTAGGCAGGTCTGGAAATCATTCTCTAGTTTGATTGCACGATAAAAAATGTCATCTGGAGATTGTTCGCATCGTGATTATCAGTGAAAAAGAATACAAAAGGGAAGCTGTTAAGCGCGCGACCCAAGTGAAGACTGTAGTAGACAAACACAGACACACTGGTTTCTGACATTTAATAGTGAAAGCCGCAATATTGTGTTGTCAGCACCAGATCATCTCTAGACGACTAGCTAGGGGCAGTGGCTGAATGGCCAACAAAGACTCAATAACCAAACACGACAGTGGCCTGTATTCGAACGCCCGGCCCAAACAGCGGCGCTACATGAGACAGTGTAGGTCATGTAGATCATAAGATCATCAGGTCACAAATGCTGCTGAAGACAGGAAGGTTGATCTCAGTGTAAGAGGACGGATTTTTGCATGCTGTCTCTGTAATGAATTGCGGTCTAGTAGCTTATTGACCGCAATTACAGAGACAGAATGCAAAAATCCGTCCTCTTACACTGAGATCAACCTTCCTGTCTTCAGCAGCATTTGTGACCTGATGATCTTATGATCTACATGACCTACACTGTCTCATGTAGCGCCGCTGTTTGGGCCGGGCGTTCGAATACAGGCCACTGTCGTGTTTGGTTATTGAGTCTTTGTTGGCCATTCAGCCACTGCCCCTAGCTAGTCGTCTAGAGATGATCTGGTGCTGACAACACAATATTGCGGCTTTCACTATTAAATGTCAGAAACCAGTGTGTCTGTGTTTGTCTACTACAGTCTTCACTTGGGTCGCGCGCTTAACAGCTTCCCTTTTGTATTCTTTTTCACTGATAATCACGATGCGAACAATCTCCAGATGAAACTCATATCTACGACTAATTCACACATATCTACGACTAATTCACACATATCTACGACTAATTCACACATATCTACGACTAATACACTCATATCTACGACTAATTCACATATATCTACGACTAATACACACTTATCTACGACTAATTCACACATATCTACGACTAATACACTCATATCTACGACTAATTCACATATATCTACGACTAATTCACACATATCTACGACTAATTCACACATATCTACGACTAATTCACACATATCTACGACTAATACACTCATATCTACGACTAATTCACATATATCTACGACTAATACACACTTATCTACGACTAATTCACACATATCTACGACTAATACACTCATATCTACGACTAATTCACATATATCTACGACTAATACACACATATCTACGACTAATTCACACATATCTACGACTAATACACTCATATCTACGACTAATTCACACATATCTACGACTAATACACACTTATCTACGACTAACACATATCTACAACACCAACAACAACATTTATTTGGTGACACGCGTCAACATGTCAAAAAAAACACGCGCGTTAAACAGCAAGATAAGCCAAAATATTCAAGGATAAACATAAAACATGAACAAGCACAAGAGTAACTGACAAAAGGGAACATGACTTAATTAAGACATCACAAATAGCAAGTAGATGAAAAGGTAAGAGCAAGCGTAAGAAATCAGATTGAAGCATACGAAGTAAGGGTGAGAGAAGTGGAATCAAATGATAATTCAAATAATTATCTAAAGAGTGCCGAACGAAATGAGGGATAGGAAGTGGCTGATAGAACAGTACGAGGAAGCGAGTTGTACAGTCGGGGAGCAAAGAAAGAAAAAGACTTCGAAGACCAAGATGACTCGTTCAAGGCTCGAGGGCAGACAAGAGGGTGAGGATGACGAGAAGGGGCAGTAGCAACAGTGAGGAGACCAGAAAGATGAGAGGGTTGACTAGGATCGTGAATAAGTTTAAAAATAATACAGCAAAGACGAAAATGAATACGAGGAATAATGGGGAGCCAACGAAACTGAAACAGAAATTGAGATGTATGACGACAGGGAGAGGGCGAGAGAACAAAACGACAAGAAGAGTTGATGACACGCTGGAGAATGCGGAGAGAATATCGAGGAACATGAAAGTACAAAGAACAGCAATAATCAATCCGAGGAAAGATAAGGGAGAGTACAAGTTTGATAGCAGACGGACGATCAATAATTAAGATGTCTATTTGCTTAAAGGTTATCACAGAAGCTAGGTGCGTACATTGTATCAAGCAAGCTCAAGTATTGTCGGCGGGGCGGATAAACCCAGGTGGCGGGTTGTAGTTTGCCGGCTCCTGATGTAGCACAGTCAGCGGTGCTCTGTCTGAGATCTCATTGAAAATGGAGCGAAAGAGGAGGATGCTAGCGTACAAGCGTTGTGTGTTTGCAAAACAAGCTGGATTTCATGGAGGTTTTGCAGGTGAAATGAATGTACAAGTGTGTGTACATTCATTATTCATTTCATTATTTCATTTTAAACTAATACATATTTCATACATAATACATATTTCAACTGATATATATATATATTTCAACTAACACATATTTAATTATTCATTCATCTACATTTTAATACAGATGTGTGAATGTGGCGACACACACCGATACGACTAATACACACTTATCTACGACTAATACACAGGCAGAAAAAATCGGGAAAACAAATGAAAGCTTCCGTCAGCACACGAATGCTGGTACTATGAAGCACAATTACCCGATTCCTTGAATAATCACGCGAGGTATACAAAAGACCATCACTATCGCTCTGAAGCCGCAAGCACTGATGTTAAAAATAATCCTTTTCAAATATATTCAAGTACCAATAATCGGATTGTGAAAATAGATGGTACATTTTGTCTATAAAAAGGACTGTGAAACGGATTGTGAAAATATATGGCATATTTTGCGTGTAAAAACGGACGACAAAGCTGGTACGTTTTCACGTAGCACAGCGTGGGTATAATGCTCTTATAAAAACTGTACAATACAATATACACTTCATTACAGTACAACACATAAATACACTGATAGAAAAATGTTGGATCGTGGGGATTGTCTGGAAGGAAGACGAATCCTGCGCACGGTATCCAGCCTGAATGCATTATTCATTGCCGGTAGAATTTCAATGTAGATGTGTGAATATGTGTTAGAGGAGGTGGCGAATTCAATATGAAAAGTGAGAACACAAGTATTTTTGCGTTCCTCCTTTTCTTAGTAATTTTTCAAGCTACTAAATAAAATACGCGGGGTGTCAGACTCACATACACACACACAACACATGCACAAGCTTCACACACAACGCAACAACCAATCAGCGGTGAGTCGGTCACCCGCTCGCACCCGCGGGGCATGGACACTTGAAAACACACACACACACACACACACCGACACAACTATACACACTCTCTCGCACACAATACACAATTCAACCATACGCGACAACACAACAGGTACATAGGACAGCATAAAATGCTTGGTGTTTTCAAGATCTGCTGGGAAAAATAGATGAAGCGTTTTCTCAGTTTGAAACTGAGTGGCAAAAGCACATGCGCGTTCCCTACGCAACAATGCACGCCATTTTCTTCTCTCTTCTGCGTCGAAATCGTCCCAATACAAGCCAGAACAACAGAGACACATACATCAAGTGTGCACTCGCAACAACAGCCATTTCAAAAAACAACTGCAGACAAATCGTTCTCACGCCAACTCATTTCACCAGCAAAACCTCCATGAAATCCAGCTTGTTTTGCAAACACACAACGCTTGTATGCTAGCATCCTCCTCTTTCGCTCCATTTTCAATGAGATCTTAGACAGAGCACCGCTGACTGTGCTACATCAGGAGCCGGCAAACTACAACCCGCCACCTGGGTCTATCCGCCCCGCCGACAATACTTGAGCTTGCTTGATACAATGTACGCACCTAGCTTCTATGATAACCTTTAAGCAACTAGACATCTTAATTATTTTTGCTTCTTTTCTGTTGCAGGAAACTCACCCGAGATAAACATCAAATGCCAACTTTGGCTTATATCTTATTTCCCAGAGCTTTCGTTCCGGCTTGCAATGATAGAAAATAATCGGCCCTCAGCAAAAAAGTATGCGACCCCTGGCTTACATGCACGTGATTTTGCCCTGCAGTGGCGGCGCCAGGATTTTTCCGATAAGGGGGCTGATGGCGGGCTAAGGAAAAAGTTGAGGGGGCTTGACGAAGCATGAAGAGCTACACTCGAACGCTGACTACATAATATTATAATGAGGCATTGGGGCACACTGACTCATTTCTCGAACTTGAACCATAATTACAGGACTTCGTTTACAGCGGTAAGAAATTTTAATGTTCACGATCATAATTTTGGGGGGCTTGACATATTTTCAGCCCCCTTGGCGCCGCCACTGTTGCCCTGCCTGCTGAGCAGTTCTGTTGATCGAGTACCAATGATAGTGACGACCCGCGGCGTGGGTGCCCAACAATATCAAATAACAACACCAGCCAATACGGCCTCATCGAGTCAACACAGACACATTGTAATATCTCTACAATGACGCCTCACATATCGCCACAGCCACTCAAACAGTGCGTGAACTCACACTGCCACCAAATACTGTGATTGAATACTGCCTAGCAATGCACACTGTGAGATCATCAAGTGACGTCACGCGTCGCTGCACACACGACAAACATTGTGTGTGTATGTATGTGTGTATGTATGTGTGTGTGTGTGTGCGCATCATCCAAATTAGCACGTGAAATCCGTATAATTGATCTCTTGTGTGGAAGAGAAATTGACAGACTAGCACATGATCCTCGGCCCATATAAGTACAACACATACACAAACACACACCGACGAAACAGAAACATACATAGGCAAAACACCAAACACATTCTCTAGACTAGCACAAATCACCCGGCTACCGTGTTATCATATCTCGGCTTCATCAAGTGTGCGAGTAACGTGGCCGTTGCCGTTTTGCTCGGCGGACGAGTGGAAGCGCGTCCGTTCGTCTCGCACCACTCCGGCCATATTCTCCAGCGGGACCGTCAAATTAACGGACGGACGCCGCCGCCGCCCGCAAACCAGCGGCTCCATCATCTGTCATACAGTCATCATCTGTTACCCCATCATCATCATCTGTCATCATGTGGTACCCCATCATCATCATCTGTCATCATGTGTTACCCCATCATCATCATCTGTCATCATGTGGTACCACATCATCATCATCTGTCATACAGTCATCATCTGTTACCCCATCATCATCATCTGTCATAATGTGTTACCCCATCATCATCATCTGTCATCATGTGTTACCACATCATCATCTGTCATCATGTGGTACCACATCATAATCATCTGTCATCATGTGTTACCCCATCATCACCATCTGTCATCATGTGTTACCCCATCATCATCATCTGTCATCATGTGTTACCACATAATCATCTGTCATCATGTGGTACCCCATCATCATCTGTCATCATGTGTTACCACATCATCATCATCTGTCATCATGTGTTACCCCATCATCATCATCTGTCATCATGTGTTACCACATCATCATCTGTCATCATGTGGTACCCCATCATCATCTGTCATCATGTGTTACCACATCATCATCATCTGTCATCATGTGTTACCCCATCATCATCATCTGTCATCATGTGTTACCCCATCATCATCATCTGTCATCATCTGTTACCCCATCATCATCATCTGTCATCATGTGTTACCACATCATCATCATCTGTCATCATGTGTTACCCCATCATCATCATCTGTCATCATGTGTTACCACATCATCATCTGTCATCATGTGGTACCCCATCATCATCTGTCATCATGTGTTACCCCATCATCATCATCTGTCATCATGTGTTACCCCATCATCATCATCTGTCATCATGTGTTACCACATCATCATCTGTCATCATGTGGTACCCCATCATCATCTGTCATCATCTGTTACCACATCATCATCATCTGTCATCATCTGTTACCCCATCATCATCATCTGTCATCATGTGTTACCCCATCATCATCATCTGTCATCATCTGTTACCCCATCATCATCATCTGTCATCATGTGTTACCACATCATCATCATCTGTCATCATGTGTTACCACATCATCATAATCTGTCATCATGTGTTACCACATCATCATCTGTCATCATGTGGTACCCCATCATCATCTGTCATCATGTGTTACCCCATCATCATCATCTGTCATCATGTGTTACCCCATCATCATCATCTGTCATCATGTGTTACCCCACCATCATCTGTCATCATGTGTTACCCCATCATCATCATCTGTCATCATCTGTTACCCCATCATCATCATCTGTCATCATGTGTTACCACATCATCATCATCTGTCATCATGTGTTACCCCATCATCATCATATGTCATCATGTGTTACCCCATCATCATCTGTCATCATGTGTTACCCCACCATCATCATCTGTCATCATGTATTACCCCATCATCATCTGTCATACAGCCATCATGTGTTACCCCATCATCATCTGTCATCATGTGTTACCCCACCACCATCATCTGTTACCCCATCATCATCATCATCTGTCATCATGCGTTACCCCATCATCATCTGTCATCAAGTGTTACCCCATCATCATCATGTCATACAGTCATCATGTTACCACATCATCATCAGTCATCATCATCTATCATCATGTGGACGGGCCACATTTCCCCAGTCGGCCGAACTGCCAAATCACACTCATTATATTAATTGTTATTAATCACAGGCAAATCCAGTAGATAGGGTAAGAGTGTAGGAGGCACTATTACCATCATGTGGTGGCCCCTCGTACCGTCAGCGCCCAAACTACATATATAAACGGAGAAATGCACGAGAAAGAAGCAGAATGAGAGAAATGAGAAAGGCACACAAATTCACCAGATAATTGGCCGTCTCTGTGCTGAGCAACGACTGGTGCAAGTCTTCATCGTCGGACATCAGTTGCCCATTGCCTCGGTCGTCGACACGCTCAATAGACACAACGGCCGCTGAATTCAGCATCGACATTCCTGCCGTGCAGCGTCGCCGCAGCATTACGTCCGAGTCGCCGTCATCACCCGACGTCGAAAGCGACGAATACACCGTGCCGTCGTTGTTGCACGCCACATCCAGACCGCCAGACAGCTCACTGCCGAGGACCGACTGGCCGAGACCGTCGCCGGCGCACGCTTCTGAGTCGCGTGCATCACTGCTGCCGCCATCCTCCTCGTTCTGACACTCGGAAAGTCGACGCAGCTCGTGTCGCATCGTGCCAGATCCGTCGACCAAGCGTAATGCTGCCGAGTGGCGGCCGCTCTGCTGGCTGGCACACTGGCGGCGCTGTGTTCGTGGCGCCGGACGCCCAGAGGCGGTCGTCAGCGGTGATGGTGCGAACAAGTCGTCAAGCTGCTGCATGCGCAAGTGCAGCCGCTGTGACTGCTCCAGCTGCGATTGTTGGCGTATCAGCAGTTCCTCGAGGCGCTGAAAGCTGGTCGTCTGACGGTCCAGCGCCTGTTGAATCTGAACACACACACACATACATACAACTGTTGAAAACACGTTGTATAAAAGACATTAAGAAGTGCAGAGTTTCTCGTATACAGAGCCATAGACGAATGGAATAAGCTGCCCAAGAAATTTGTACAACGTTAAAATTGTCCAAATATAAACGTCATGAGAAAAGAAACAGGACAGTTCGATCCGAAGCTCATTTTCTGTAGCACAACTCAGTGAGTACACACACACACACACACACACACACACATACACACACACACACACGCACACGCAATACGACATCATATATATGTAGAGTGAAGTTTGTCACCAACTAAATCGGCTCTTGAGTATTGCTTGATACTAGCTCGATTACAGAATAGAATTGGCCAGATAAATAAGAAAATCGGCAATGAGTGAAGAGGTCGCACCCCATTACAACATGACCACACGCACAACAAGAACAAATGTTGCAATAGAGACGTAATATTTCGCTAGCCGGGCATGACTGGCTTTCACCCCCCCCCCCTCCCCATTCGCACCACCAACAATCACACACCATATTCTCGGGCTTCTGGAGAGCGGCCATCTGCTTGCGACGCTCAAACTCCTCGACACACTGCTCTTCAAACTCGTGAACGCTCTCCAGCGTCTCGGCGTCCACAAACAATTTGATTCCGCGGTCGTGAAACTTGGCAACGCGCCGGTAGCGATTGAAACACAGCTTGAGCAGCCGATAGAGCAGCTCAAACAACACGAGCGGCGGCGGACAGACGGTCTTCGAATCGTACTGCATCACCAGCCGATAGCGTTGAAACATCCACACCTGGTGGGCCACGGCGTGAATGTCGCTGAAGATGTTGTTGAAGACGGCAATCAGCAGGTTGAGCATGAGAATGTTGGCGACCAGCAGGTAGGCGGTCATGGCGACCACGGTGATCCATAGCTCGCACGGCTGCTGTTTGTCTCCGTCACCGCAGTCGGGCTCAATATCGGGCGCAAATACCTCGCCGTACAGCATAAAGTAGGGCTGGTAGAAGACGTGGCGTAGCAGGTACCAGCTGGCAGGTTGGTGCGGGTAGCGCACAGACTGACGCAGCACGCCAAACGAGAACAACACAATGACCAGCAGCACAAGCAGGTGCATCATCTTAACCAGCATCTTGCCCGCGATGGCCACCATTGGTCCCAGGTATTTCTCCACGCTCAATGTTTCAAATAAGCGAATGTACCTGCGTATACACCAGCACACACACACACGCACACACAATACTGTTTCAGCGCTAGATGTGTAGATCATTGGAATAATCTACCTGAGGAAAACGTGATGTCAAAAACATGGCGATATTGAAAACACATACTGGAAAAGAGATGAGAATACGAGGCAGGACAGTGTGAGTTCAGCTAATTTTCTGCCAGCATACAACTATGCCAGTGGTTCTCAACCTTTCTCAGTGTCCGCACTCTTCAAATAAGAAGTCAGTTCTCACACCCCCTTGATTTTTTATAGCTATATGCTTTATAATTCGATATTTACTCATACAGATAAAAGTTCCTGTAAGAAAGTTTTCTCAGGGTAAATATACAGGATATGTAAAACATTCTTTCTTTCATTATTCACAGTATTCCTGGCACCCCTTATGAAGTAGTCTCGCACTCCTGAATTAGGTGAATACACACACGCATACACACCAGTAGACACTGTTGCAGCAGATAAGAACACGCGCCCAGCGGAATGTGGCGGCGGTGTAGCGCAGCGGCTGTAGAAGCAGGTAGCTGCCAATGAAAACGGTGTCGCACAAGTTCCACAAACAAGACAGCCATGTGCACAACTTTTGACTGCACCGTCGTCCCATACCAACACACACACACACACGCGCACGCGCTCACGATCAGGTACAATTACATCAGGGGTCCAAGTCCTTTGTGTACAAGTCCCAGGTGTACAATTCCCTTGGTGCTCCATACGACCCTGTCTCCGCTCATTATCCAGTCACGCATATGCCACGCTATACGCCACGTGTTTGTAGCAGAAATAAAAACAATTGATAATAAAAAACAAATTACAATAGTAAAACTATCAATAACAAGAAACCAATATAGAGAAATAGAGCCAGAAGAAATATCAACTGGAAATCCTTAGCTTTTAACTGACAGACTCCTTCACTCTCACTATCAGCAAAAATCAGCTTTTGGCTGTGAACGAAAACAAACAATACACGCATACTGAAAACAACCCGTGTACCGTGTCTGCTAGAATATATACTGATAATAGCGTGTGTACCGTGTCTGCTAGAACATATATTGAAAACAGCATGTGTACCGTGTCTGGTAGAATATATACTGATAATAGCGTGTGTACCGTGTCTGGTAGGGCTCCGAGATGATTACGTCCCGTACACGGTCCAGAGCCAAAGAGAAAATGTACAGAGTGACGTATACTTCTTGCCAGCGTGGGTACTGAGGACTCATTTCGACCAACACGACAAACGTCAGCAGACATAAAAACACCACGTATGACAACTGTTGCACACACATACACACACACACACACACACACATACACATACACACACATACACACACGCATCTCGATTTATGTACGGAACATTTGAGTCAATTATGAAGTGAACGTGGACTCGGCATATATAATACTATAATATAAATTGCGCGTTATACCTATTATCTTTTCAGAGTTGTTCGTTTATGAAGATAGTTGTTCTGTTGTCTCGCGTGTGAATTGATTGCTTAGGAACATGTGGGTGTGTGTGTATGTCAGTGTGTGTGAATGAAATTGTACCGAAAAGCCCTTCGTGGAGTGCAACAAATGCTATAGTACAAAACCATATTTTTCGCGGCCAGAAATACAGGTGGTTGTTGCATCAATTAAAATGTACGAATTACGATATAATTTCAGTAGGATATAGTTGTATCAATCCTAATTCAAAACGAATTAGGATAGACAAATACGCATTTTTGCTTCTGTCCGACTTTAAATTCCCTCAATTGGCAACCGCTCTATTCACCAGTTAAATGTTAAATGTCAAATGTTCAAGTCCTAAGTGACAGCTGCTACACGGGAAGAAGCCGAAGCTTATGAACACACACAGGTGTGTCCCGTGCAGCTCGCTGTCACCGCAGAACCAACCCTCTCCACGCTATGGCGCCACAAGGACGTAAGACGTATTAGAGAGGGCCACCTCCCCAGAATGCATGACACAACACATGACTAATATCTGGTACCATCATTTACTGCTGAATGGACAGGGACTGTTGGATTATAGAATTAGCCCAAGAAATTCTGCTCCGCCCGGTTTCGAACCACGGACCTCCCGCTTGTGAGGCGGGTGTGCTAACCACTACACCACGGAGTCCACAGTTACGAAAGACTGCTTTATATGAATGAAATACTTGACAAATATAAAGTACATCTCACCGTCAAAGCCCAAAACTTCACCACCGGCGCCTTGTAAAACTCGTATATTTTACGCCGCAGATCCATCTGTTGTCTGCGGCCACCACCACCGCCTTGACCGGCAGCCGCCGACGAACTGACGTCCAACCAGTGATCGAACCCTGCGCCGTCGACACCACCGCCATCTGGCGACGTGTGATGACTACTGTGGCGGCGGCCAGTGGTTTTCAACGAGTCGAAGTGGGCCGTACTCTGGCTCTTGACTCCATTGTACAGAGAGGTGGGAAAATCCACCGACTGTGCAGACGAAAATCAAACACCAACGGGAGCGATTACATGAGAGAAATTAAGGGGAGAACAATAATAAAAAATAACGAATGAATACATAATATAAAACCAAAATTAAGATAAAAAGGCCTGAATGGCCACAATCGCACCTGCGACCCGTTCATGTGTCGACACCGTTGCGCATCGTCGAATTCGACTAAAACGGCGTCTTCAACGTCGTCGGCTCCGTCACAGTTCTCTCTGGCCGTCATCTGAGTCCAGTGTTCTTCGGCAGTGTGCGGCATCAGCCTGAGCTCATCGCGCGAGCAAAACTCCAGCCGCGAAATTAACACGGGTACAAGCAGTGCCATCACCACCTGCACACATACACACACACACACACACACACACATACACGCACACACACACACACACACACGACAAATTATTTGACATATCAACATCTAAACGAGGACAAGATAAAAAGCTTTTACAAAAGAGGAATCGCAGGGACGTGGAGAAATACAGTTTTCCAAAGCGTTGCATCAATAAGTGGAATAATATACCGGCAAACATAACAGACCAAAGGACAATAAAACAGTTCAAATAATGTTATGACAACTGGAAGGCGGGACCCACGAGTCTCTGACTCTGTCTCGCCTTGAACAACTCGGTGAGAAACAACTCGGTGAGAAACGACTCGGTTACTGGAGGCAAAAACGTTCATAGATACACATGTATGTGTGTGTGTGTGTGTGTTGAGGTGGTACGGTGCAAACGTGTCGGGTGGGTTGTCCACGACAAATAAGTAAAGCAAGATAAACAAAATAATAACAAATAACAAAAATAAAATATAATTCCTTCAAACAATATGGGGAAATCACGATAGAAAAGACGACAGACAAAGAAACAAACAAAGCGACAAATTGTGACAAAACTAAAACGCCAAGTTGTGTTGGAAATACGCCGATCTGGCAACCACCTGCAAATGGCCGTTGCGGCGCAGTCGCAGCGCGCCAGTCCACAGCTCGGACAGCAGCACCTGGCAACACGGTTGCGCCAGCAGTGGCTTGTGGTCGGCCATCACGGCCAGACTGAGACAAGTCTGGCAACTCCAGCTGGCCAGCTCGCATGTCAATAACTGTTTCAGTCCGTCTTGATCGCATATATACGCCGAGTCGACCACCTCGAGCGCTGCCAGGACACATACATACATACATACACAGTTAAATAAAGGTTAAATGCCTAAGTGACAGCTGCTACACGGGAAGAAGTAGAACCTTATGAACACACAGGTATGTCCCGTGCAACTCGCTGCCACCGCAGAACCGACCCTTTCCACGCTATGGCGCCACAAGGACGTAATACGTATGAGAGAGGGCCACCTCCCAATAATGCATGGCACAACTCATGACTGATATCTGGTACCATTTACTGCTGGGTGGACAGGGGCTGTGGGATTGTAGAATTCGCCCAATGAAATTCTGCTCCGCCGGGTTTCGAACCACGGACCTCCCGCTTGTGAGGCGGGTTTGCTAACAACTACACCACGGAGTCCACAAAATGTACGAGTATATAACCTAATGTGTGTATACATATACCGTAAAACCTCTATTTAAACGACATCTCTAATTAAACGTTAATTTGATGAACTCTTCTCTTTTGACAATAGCTGTAACTGACTGGTTTTTATTAGTGAATTTGTGATTAATTACCAGTAATAACCTTGTATTTGTGTCTTTCGTTAACTATATATGCATACGTTTAATGTTTACCATTACGTTTAATAAAATGACCATATCTTCTCAAAGTTCTCACCAGTTAGTGGAAAAATACAACAACACCCTCTAATTGAACGAGGGAAGGTTTGAAAAATACGAGGGAAGGTTTGAAAAATACGAGGGAAGGTTTGGAAAAAAATACGAGGGAAGGTTTGAAAAAAATACGAGGGAAGGTTTGAAAAATAGAACGGCATGTCGCTCAAATAAAGGGTTTACGGTAACCTGAGCGTTAAATACATATATTCCCTTTCTTCTTGACTGACCGATATTTTCAAACTCGTCGGCCATCTCGTTGAGATCGTCGGAGACAGCCGAGTCAAGGTTGTCGTCGGCGGCCTCCTGCGCCAGCGACTTGTACAAGCGACACGCCACCAGACACTTGGCCAGCGAATCCTCGTGGCGCCGCCAGAAAAAGCGCGCCAGCCACGGCCGGTTGGTGAGCACCGCCCACATCTGCGCCACAATTGTATAATATGCATTTCTCCTCACAATAAAATCAACAGAACAAGCAAAGCGGATACACTAAACACTAATTATTAGAATATATGCATGTGGAATGAAACCGAAGATATCAACGCTGAATATAAACACAACACATAAATGTGACCTGCTCATGCAGATAAATCAGGATTTTTTGTTTAGAAAGAAAAAACCTGCGGCGCCATTCAGCAGCTAATATTCCAAAGTACTGACATACATTTCTCAAGCGAAGAAGCCATGACATGACAGCACTGACCATCAGCTCGCTGAACGGATAGCGAAATACACATCCGTCAGCGGCAGCCAGTCCGGCGTTGGGCAACAATCCGTCCATTCCGTCCGTCGACCACGGTGCGTACGAGTTCGAGTCGTGAGTTCGATTCAAGTTCGTGTTGCAGCCCTGAGCGCTGCCGCCGCTGAAATTGCTGTCGCCCGACCTGTGACCAAGACGGTTGGACGCGCGGCCGGGCGGCACCAGAGCGGCGGAAGTGCACGGCGTGTTGACGGCACTGCTGCACGTGACAACCACGGCACCGCCGCTGCTTCTACTGGAGCGCAACATGATGTTGTTGTATACGACGCGGAACTTGCGCCGAGAATACAACGATCTGCACAAACACACACACACACACACACACACACAAATCAGTGAGTATAGTTGTTAACATCTATTGTTGATATTTGTCAGCTGTGATTTTTGACGAATTGACCAATGTTAACCTGACCTGGCGGGCCGCAAACTCACCTGTAAGCGCCTCCCATTAGGTGATTAATCGCCCGTCCAATGTCGAACAGGGAAAGTCGACCATGAGGTGAATAGCCCTTGCACACGTCGGTCACAATACAATGCAGGGAGTTGGCAGGTCCCTGGTTCTGCAACGTTACAATGTTTGGCATGCAGAATACACACACAAACACACAACGATGCTAAAACCCGGAATGTCAAGTTAAAAAAAGAAATAATTAACGGGAAAATTTAAAGGGAAAACCTGAAAAGTCACGTAAAAATGCAAAACAAAAGCAATGAGACAATTAGTGAGTTTTGTGAAGTATTTAATTCCGCTGTGAAATAGGCTAGGTGATGAAGGAAAGTTGGTTGTTACCGAGTTGTACAGCTCCTCGAGTCTGGCGATGGTGAGGTAATTTCTCATCATAACACCACTCTCCAGCAGAAGTTTGACAAAATCGACGCGGTCGTTCACCAGAGCATCACTCATTACCTGCTCAAGAACGCCTACACACACACACACACACACACACACACACACACACACACACACACACACACACACGTGTTTAGGATGTAGAGTAGCCGGCAAAGGGTCGGACGCCAAGCACAAAAACATAATTTCGTATTGACGGCATTAAACAAGTGACACAACAATTTTGTCACAATTTTGTATTGACTACTTATTGAATGTACTGCTATAAATTGATAATTTTTCACTAGCCATGGCTGGAAAGGAAGAGAGCAAATGTTTGGTAGCTTGCACACCAGGGCTGGCGGTGACCACGACACAAAAACCGACCCATATTGATGTCTACGACTGAGCACACGCGGTCAAATGACTGGCACACGTACTACCACTGAGCACACGCGGTCAAATGACTGGCACACGTACTACCACTGAGCACACGCGGTCAAATGACTGGCACACGCACTACCACTGGGCCGCCTCACCTGGGGACCATTCAACGCCGCCATGACCACCGCGGGAAAACACGGTGGCGCGCGCAATATCGACGCGGTTCCAGCTGAGCGCCAGGTGCAGTTGATCGGGGGCCGACATGTGGTAGCCTCTGAGCAGCGCCTTCAATATAGTCTCGTCCAGCTCGTGTCCCTCCGTGCAGCTGTACACGGTGATCTGCGTGACAAGTGAGTACGCATCCAAACACACGCACTCACTGGGAGTATCGAGGTATCGATACAACCACGACAAATTGACTGGCAGAATCAATGTGCAATTATACTGCCCGACAGTTCTACTGAGTTCAGTTCATTGGATATATTATCATCACAATCAGCATGGTAAAAAGAAGCAATAAACGATAAACGTGTGTGTGTGTGTGTGTATGCGATTATAGAAGTTTAACGGTAATTTGGCGGGCGTATTATGGCAAACAGTACCAGTTCACGTCGATGACAACACTGAATAATATCGGCGAGCAGCTTGTCCGAGTGCTGCCGGCCCAGTATGGCGTGTATCATAGCCAGCAAGCGCTGCTGTATCATTGGCACGTCGAGGATCGACACGCCCTGATCGCAGCTCACCAGCCTACCACACACACAAGCACAAGCACAGATGGGATGCAGAGAAATTCAGCTTGAATTTCCAAATAGAAGTATAGTAGTTATTGGAGTGAATTATTGGCAAGCATAGCAAATCAAATAGGCGTGAAAGGATTTAAACAAATGTACGATAATAGATTAACAAATGTGAATAAGTTTAAACAGTTGAAACAAATATAAGATAACGAGGTATGCAAAATAATACAGAAAAGGTTAAATGTTGAACACACAGGTGTGTCCCGTGCAGCTCGCTGCCACCACAGAACCGACCCTCTCCACGCTATGGCGCCACAAGGACGGAAGACGTATTAGAGAGGGCCACCTCCCCAGAATGCATGACACAACACATGACTGATATCTGGTACCATCATTTACTGCTGGGTGGACAGGGACTGTTGGATCATAGAATTCGCCCAATAAATACTGCTCCGCCGGGTGATAAGAGAAAAATAACAAAGATAGATAGAAAGATAGTTGATAATGGATGAGGAAGGACAAACTTGATAGCGAAGGCGAGAATGTCGGCCACACGTCCACTGCCTTCACACACGACCACAGGCACCGGTGGCGTGTCGGTCACGTAGTCCAGCACGGCTCGCAGCGTGTTCAAACCGCCTTCAACCACGACGCATACCACAGGAATGCCGCCACTTACACCTGACACACACACACACATACACGTTTGACAAATCTCGACAGACTAAGTCAGTAAGTGTGTAGTGCTAGCACACCCGCCTCACAAGCTGGAGGTCCGTGGTTCGCAACCCGGCGGAGGAAAATTTATTTGGGCGAATTCTATAATCCAACAGCACCTGTCCACCCAGCAGAAAATGATGGTACCAGATATCATTCATGAGTTGTGTCATGCATTCTGGGGAGGTGGCCCTCTCTAATACGTCTTCAGTCCTTGTGGCGTCATAGCGTGGAGAGGGTCGGTTCTGCGGTGACAGTGAGCTGCACAGAACACACCTGTTGTGTTCATAAGCTTCGGCTTCTTCCCGTGTAGCAGCTGTCACTTAGGCATTTAACCTTTAACTAAAAAAGTTAGGTTTGCCAACAAACCTTTCCCCTGACGTCTTATTGTGCTCTTATGCGTTTAATTTCTATTGTGTTCTTCGTGTTGTGTCAATTGGTAATGTTAATGCCAGATAGAGGCAGTGTTGCAAGCTGGTTAAATGGTGCAGCGGTAGAGTCGCGGTCTTGTAGCCAAGAGGTCAGCGGTTCGAATCCGCTGGATTCACCGACGGAAAATGCATGTATATATCACGGCTGTGACACTGGGCAGAACATTCGCGCGCTGAATACCAAGCAAAACCCCAACAAGCGACCGGTACACAGAAGAAACTCACGCGAGGAAAGTCGCTGCCTGGAAATGTGTTTCTCGAGGTCGCGCCTCAGCAGATAATCGGCTCCGTAGCGTCCTGCCGTGCCGTCGTCGGCCAGAATAAAGTTCGTGTGACGTGCATTCAACTGCATGCCGCTGCCATACAGACACACACACACACACACACAAACAGGCATGCATGTGTGCTTGATGTAGCGCTCGACAGGCGCTCATGTGCTGTCTTGCGCTCGATTGTTTGATATTTCTATGCTGCGAGCGACAGCAAATATAAACAAATAAACACTATAAAAACTTATAAGTATACTATGAATTATATTACACAATAATAATTTCTTCAAGACACCACAATTGTTTTGCAAAATGATTAGATATATTTAACAGGAATAACGTAATCACAGTTGACAATATTGTAGTAACAGTGTGCGTTGCGATGCCTTCATTCGATTGCGATGATGTCACCCTTGTTGAATCACACATAGCTAGAATAGACGGAACTGCAATCGCACGTTGCAGGTTTGCAGAACAAGCGCGCTAGCCTGAGTGTGTATGTGTGCGCGTGTGTGCATGTGAGTCAACGCGTGTATGCGTGTCTGTATGCGTGTGTATGTTTGTGCGTGTGTATGTATGGTCACGTAATCGTCATTGTTGCTAAGCACTATTTGTACACGCGAACGTATGTGTGTATATGAGTATGTGTATATGCGTGAGTGTGTATGTGTGCGTGTGTGTGGGTGTGATCGCGTCATCGTCACTGTTGCCATGCATCTATATGTGGCAATGTATCTGTTGTATATTGGTATGCGTGCATGTGTGTGTATGAATCTGCATGTGTCATCGCTGTTGTCACACACATGTTCTTCGAACAAAGCTTGCTATATAATGCGCTAACGGGGAGGAATCAGGGATTGTCTCTTGGTGCTCGCTGTGGAGTCTTGTAGGCGCGTGTGGGACATCGCTGTCCCGCACGCGCCTGTCTGTCTTTGTCTGTGCATCGAGAAATACATTGTTATTTTTTTCAACATTTGACGCTACAAACATATATCAACAAACGCAATCAACTGGCCGATTGACAACAATACAATTAATTAATTCATTCATTTACATAACCAGCAGGGCAAACTGCCGCTTATGTTGGCTTAGATACATAAAACATGACACCAGTGAGATAACACCTACCATTTAACATTCACACATTGCAAACGCGTCTAATATGCACGCGCTGTTAGCTCATCTTGCATAAAGTGATTGAATTTCGTCACCCGCTAAATGAAAGAAAGTGGACGTTTTTTCAGGATTCGCGGACGTTTTCGCGATTTCATTCGCACACAAAGAGGATATTGGCCAAAACAGCATAACAACCGTAATTTCAAATGTTCAAACGCAGACACAAAACGCCACCAGCAAACACACACACACACACACACACGTTTATGAGAATGGGGTTGATTTAAATAGGATAGTGAGTCAAGGTTTTACACGTCCATGCAGACATCACTTCACGTGTCAAAAGATTGATTGACAAATGTGTGTCTCGCATACACACACACACACACACACACACACACACACACACACACACTGTTTATCTTTGTCTCAGTGTGTCCCTCTGCATTCTGATGTATCATCTCATCCACTCTCTCTTTCTCTGTCATTCAGTAAAGCTGGTCATGTTTACCCCTCATACACACACACACACACAGAAACATAACCAAAGTGAAATTATCGTGTCAGTGAAAGTAATCGCCGCATATCGTCGCAGTCAAAGCAAGCATATGATAGGATAGGATAAAACAGGAAAGCTGGCGCAAGCGTTGGCCTATTGATGTTTTGTTGGACTCGGTGGTGCAGTTGTTAGCACATCCGCCTAACAAGCGGGAAGTCCGTGGTTCGAAACCCGACGGAGGAAAATTTCGTTGGGTGAATTCTATAATCCAACAGCCAATGTCCACCCAGCAGAAAATGATGGTACCAGATATCAGTCATGTGTTGTGTCATGCATTCTGGGGAGGTGGCCCTCTCTAATACGTCTTCCGTCCTTGTGGCGCCATAGCGTGGAGAGGGTTGGTTCTGCGGTGGCAGCGAGCTGCACGGGGCACGCCTGAGTTCAAAAGCTAAGGCTTCTTCCCGTGTAGCAGCTGTCACTTGAAGCCTTTAACCTCTAGCCTATTAGTGGAAACATTTCCTACATACATACTTATACACACACATACACAATTAGATTGATTCACGTATATTTTACATATTGCACATTCACATATCGGTTTTGGAGTATCTTTTGTTCTGGTGTAGCCAGTTACACCGACACACTCACACAGAGACATAAGCATACACACAGACAAACAAACAGACCCATAAGATCTCTTCGATTAAAAATTTCAGAAGTGAAGACTTCCGAAGGGTATGAATCAAACAATTTCAGAAGTGCGACACTCCTTATTTGTCTATCAGCCAATTGCGGTGTTGTTTGTTCCGCTCACGTGGCAATATTTTTGCCTACACTTTCATTTTTCCTAATTTAGTTCAGTATTTCTGCTATTCTGGACGAATTATGCTCCAAAACAAATGCACGGAAAATAAAAACAAACACAAATATTGCCTACTCTGCGTCATGAATGATAACTTCTCGATTGTCGACTCACTTCACAAACACTTAGAAGCAGTGCCGAAGTACTTCAAAAGTGTGAATCGAGCATGATCACATATGAAGAGAGAGAGAGAGAAAGTGAGAGAGAGAAAGAGAGAACAAGTGAGAGAGAGAAAGAGAGACAGGGAGAAAGAAACCTGCTGAGAGGCTGAGGCCAGTGACAGAGCACGTTGCAGTCGCGTCCCAGAAGTTGATGATGTCTGCCTTGAAGCACGCCCCATGGTGCCACGCCCAGACACACGGTGCGTTGGTCCGCGGCGCGCCACGACTGACTCGGCACCAGAGCGTCGCCCACGTGACGCGACACGCCTGCAAACCAACAACAGCAGTAATAATAGCGCCCCAAACATCCCCCGTATCACACATACTGTTGGACTCCGTGGTGTAGTGGTAGAACACCCGCCTCACAAGCAGGAGGTCCATGATTTGAAACCCGGCGGAGCAGAATTCCTTTGAGCAAACTATAATACAACAGCCCCTGTCCACCCAGCAGTAAATGGTACCAGATATCAGTCATGTATTGTGTCATGTCATGTTATTCTGGGGAGGTGGCCCTCTCTAATACGTCTTCCGTCCTTGTGGCGTAATAGCGTGGAGAGGGTCGGTTCTGTGGTGGCAGCGAGCTGCACGGGACACACCTGTGTGTTCATAAGCTTCTGCTTCTTCCCGTGTAGCAGCTGTCACTGGCCTTTAACCTTTAACTTAATTAACGTTTTTTAGTATAGTATTGACAAAGACAAATTGGATAGAAAAGGTTGGGTAGTTGGAGTGAGAGAGATCGAAGGAGACACACTAAACGCCTTAGACAGACCAGAGTAGTTACCGGGATATAAAAAAGTATAGTTTCCCAAATAGTTGTATCGACATTTGGAACAGTCTAGAAAATAATGTAATGGAATCAAGCAGTATTGGACAATTTTAGCATAGATTAGACAAAACAGTGGGTTTGGAGACAGCACAGTGTCAGCCTTGCTAGTGGGTACAACTAGTGGATGCAATTAGTGAGTACACACACACACACACACACACACACACCCGAGTTGATGCCGTCGGTGATAATCCAGGCGGTGGTGGCACGAGCTGTTTTCAACAGGCCGCGTCGCAGCGCCTTGCGCATGCCGGCCGTCAGCTCGAAGTGCGAGCGGCCGCCGTGCACGCTGACCACCAGACGCGGCAGCTGCACGCGCCATGCGGCCACCAGCAGCTGCAGCAGCTGCTCAGGACGCGAGTCGAACGATACGCGTGCATAGCAGGCGCGAGTAGGCCGGCTGCCGCTCTGAGTAAGTGTATATGTGTATGTTTATATGTGTGTATGATTATATGTGTAGGTGTGTGCATGTTTATATACGTGTGGGTATGTGTATTGTGGTATTTGAGCCATGTGAAATATACATACATACATATACACACACACACACACACACAATTGCACAAAAATTACGCAGGTTTAAAAAATAGGTCTTAGGCAAGAATGAGAATAGGTGTTTTTTTGCCAATTTGGGTGTGCTGAATTCAAATATAAAAATAGTTTTGCTCTATCGCGTATAATTTTCTGGCTTTCATACAGTCTCATTTTAGTATACACAGATAATATATGTGCACATTTCAAGAATTGCAGCAGCATATAACAGATAAAATATGATAGCTAGGGAACACTGATTGATTCAATATATTAGGATAACATAATTACACAATTCGTAATATCACAGACAGTCAAAATTGTGTTTTGCTAGAAGATCTGGTGTATTTTGCCTCCAGGATGTTACGCAAGAGCATGCAGTAGAAGCCTCCCATCATGCCGGGATTCTATTTGCCTTGATAATTGCTCTCCATCTTCGTGATGTCTCGAAGGAATCTTTCTCCATGATCATCACTCACCGCTTCAAGGGTTGGCGGGGAGAAGTTTAGGTGAGAATAGAGAAAATGAATCTTGAGTGACATTCGGCACCCCATATTCTCGTAAGACTTTAGCAACTTCTCAATACAGGCTTGGTAATCTGGTACGCGTGTGTTACCAAGGAAGCCACTACAGACCAACTTGAATGCTTCCCATGCTCTCAGTTCCTTGAAGTTAACAACCTCCTCAAAATCATATCCTTCAACTCGGATCTGAGGTCCGTCAAAGATGCCCTCTTTGAGGTCAGCAGCACTAAGACCTGGGAACACAGTAGGCAAGTGGAAGCACCATTTTTGTCCAACACCTTAACGAAATTCTTCATTAAACCAAGCTTGATGTGAAGAGGTGGAAGAAGCAGCTTATTCATGTCCACCAGAGGATTTTCCTTGACGCTGTGTTCGCTAGAAACAAAAGTGCTTCTCCCAGTCTTCAGTCTGATTTGTAATGCTGAGATACAACTCGACTATCCCAGATACAGAGAAAACAGCAGTCTTTGTTCCGACTCCTGAAACTGCTCAAATCCGTGCTAATTGCAACGTTATCGCTTACATTTAGTGCATGATAAAAAACAAGCCAGACGTATAACAATATTAAAATTAAGCCTAAATGCATATACGCCTTTATGTACCGTATATGCACAAAATGCATAATTTGCATAACTACAAAACTAGAAGCGATGAGAAAACACGCATTTCAAATTTGAATTCAGCACCGCAAAAATTAGGTAAAAACGGGTATTTTTGTGATGGCCTCAATTTCGTCGTAAACCAGTACTATTGGTAAATCGAGCATTTCTCGCTGACACAATACAAAGAATTGGGCACCCACTAAGCCATTATACAAATTACAAAATAAAAACATGTGTGTGTGTGCGACCCGGCAGTCACCCTGCACACTAGCGGATCCAGAGGGGGGGAGCTCAGGGGGTTGAACCCCCCCCCCCCCAATGTTTCCATCAACTCCTCGTAACCAAGAATTTCACTAAAAGAGGTAAAGAAAAATTAGCTTTATGTAGAATTTGTTGATAAAAGCATGATCCCAAAGACGTTGCATAATGATGCATGTACATGACTGATAGCTCCCAAATTATTTCAGCCCCTGTCGAAATTGCACTCTTGATGCTAGCACTGACCCTGAACTCTAGTGTTCCGTGAGCGTTGGTGGGCAGCAGAGTGGTGTGTCGCAGAGGAGACCAGTGCAGATCGCCCAGCACAGTGGACTGAAGTATGGCTGGACTGCCGTCGTTATGATACTGCCAACGATTGCCACAACAACACCTACCGCAGCCACAATCAACATTATTACCACTAACATTACCATAAGGATAATTAACACCGTGATCAGTACCACTATTAGTGTCATCATCACCATCTTTGTTATTATTTACGAGAGCACAGCGCGAGGAACGATCAATGAGCACTACAGAACTACCAGGCGGCGAGAATTCGCAATTGATAATAATTACACATTGATTAATACACGCATATATTCATACATACACCGAAACGAAACACAAACGCCAGCTGTCAGGGAAGAAAAAACAACACTGGTGTTCTCCACAACGCATATCATCAATACTAGAAACACGGGAGATTTTAACCACTTAGAAGAACAGAAGCCGTCAATTGATGACTGTCAATTAAGGCTGCTTTTTACCTAGCGATTTTTGCCTAAAATTATTCGTGGCCTACTTATATTAATGGCTAAGACAACGCTGAATCCAATGGTGCTAAAATCATCAAAACCGAAGGAGATTTAAGAGTAGTAAATCTAATTTGAAAATCCCAGCTTTGATGAAAAATGGCAAAGTCGAAACACGAAGGCGTAAGTCGCCTTACATTGAAAACATTTAACGTGAGCCAATTGAACGCAACTGAAACGGCAGGACACACTAAGCAGAACTTGAAACTAAAGAATGTCCATTGCAGAACTTGAAACTGCCATTAGGAAAATATTACCAATATGAAGTCATAGTCTTAGTAACAGATAAACTTAGCCAGCCCTGTGCCTTGTCTAACATCTTTGTTCAAAGAGTGCGTCAATAAACGTGCATATCCCATAAAGTATTGAGATGTTTAAGTATGTGACTTCAAAAATGAAAACCAGTTCTCTTCGATATCATGCCAAACAGTGGAATTTCGCCTCACACACATTGATCAACCGGTTTTCATGGACAAAAGCAAGTTCAGCATGCTGAAAGGAGCCCGGATGTTACGGCTCGGGTACGTTTGGTCCCGCCTCTCTTTCTCTCTCTTTGTTGAGTAAGGTTAGTTAGAAAAGTAACTGAGACGTAATATCGCTAGCTCCATGCTGAATTAATATGAAAAATACATTTGGCTAGGCTTTTTGATGCAGTCACTTCTAATTAGTGAACACCCTCGGGCACCACCACCAACCCTGGTCCCCGAACAACAACGGCAAAAAGTAAAAAATTGATTCCCGATATATGCACATGAAAAATATGATTAATAATGCAACACAAACTGTCCATAAATGACATATGACCCGAGCTCACAAACACACAAACACCCCTACAGACAAAACCCAATTATGAGAAGACAAAATCCAATTATTATGTAGCAAACAGCGGGACATTCGCCACTTCTTTGCTACACAAAACAACACAAAAATATAATAATGTGATCACAAAGCTGATAGGCAAAAACTCGACTCAGATTACACATGTAAAAAGTGGCCAAAAACTAATAAATATGACACATATCACACCAGAGCTGGTTTGTTTGCAGAATTGATGCGGTAAGGGGCCCACTGTTGGACCGAAATTACAAGCTGATTGACATGGAAACAATACATGTACACCAATCCCAGCAAGCCACAATAACACTGGTGTCATGAATACAAGCACATATTGTTGAAAACACCTGGATATACTACGCAGCACTGCAGAGCTTGTGCCTCAATAGTTTCCTGTAAGTGACGGCGCCAAGGGAGTGATTAATTTTATTAATCTGAATGCCTCCGCTTGTTTCACGGATACAGGCAAATCGTCCGCATGTTGTACAAATACCGTGCCGATACTGTGGAAGTATCTCCTCGGGGAAATATTCAATTAGCTCAACAGTCCCGACACTGGCATAACAAACCACCCAAGTGCCATTAAACAACAAATGTAATTTGTCACCGAATTCTCTGTCTGTCTGTCTGTCTGATCAGAGAACTAATCATGATATGACATCACAACACAATGGATAATTGATGATTAGACGAAAAACTCTCACACACACACACACATGTGTAATTATGGTCACACATAAAAACGTGACACATCACAGTGATTCATATGAGAGTGTAAATGAATCCTCAGTCACAGCCTGATTAGTGATATCACCCAACATTTCCATTATGCTTATCATGCAAATATCATACATATACCATGCAAATAACATGAATATATCATGCAAATAGCAGCTTTCGCTCAATGTTTTTCGGACGAAAACCAGCGCAAAAACTGTATTAATATTTTAGCCGCTAGATATGTTACTGCCCAATCTGATCGGATAGCGCGTGGATTAACGAGAAACATGTTTGCCAAATTAAGCCCCGACCACACTTTTTTATCAATCACGCCAATTAGCGCAAACACAACAATACAGAGAACAGCGCGCACACCGTACTGATCCTATTAGCAAACATAATATCCACTATTGGTCGCACGAGACGACGCACCACACCGAGAAATCACATGCCAAACTGGATCAAACCATCATTCAAGTGATAAACCAATCTCAGTTGGACAAGGTTGCTGTATAGTGAGGCACGGCTCAAAAATAAGGAACAAACTTCGCTTTAGTCGCTTGGAGAACACACGTGCGCTTATAAAACAATACAATTTCACAAAATAAATCACTATACACAGCTATATGAGGCGGGAACTGCGGGGAAATGATGAAACGTGAGGAACTACACTCAACAAGTTAATGGTCACGATTTTTGGGGAGGCGGGCTTTAGCTCCTTGGGCGGCTTGAAAATCTCCTCATTATTATTAATTAATTAATTAATTACAGGCAAATCCAGTAGCATGGGGGAAGAGTGCAAACACCATTATCACCCTGCGGTGACCCCATGTACTGTAAGCACACAAAATACACACATACATATGTACACACCTACTGCAAATATCCGCATTTCTGGCAACACTGACATCTGGCAACACTGACCGGCTGTTGTCTTTGTCGCTGGGCAGAAATTGGCAGCACTCGCGACGAGAGAACGTCGACTCGATCCATGAGCCGACCGACGCCGTCTTCAACGAGCGACGATTCGACGCATGAAACATGCCGCGATGTGTGCGTCGACTAGATGTGGAGGCGGTCGGGTTCTGTGGTCGGGTTCACAACACTAACGATTACAAACAGTTAGAAAAACGAGAACATTATTATTATTGTTTTTACTTGTTGGACCCCGTGGTGTAGTAGAAGCACACCCGCCTCACAAGCGGGAGGTCCGTGATTCGAAACCAGGCGGAGCAGGATGTCTTTTTGCGAATTCTATAATCCAACAGACCCTGTCCACCCAGCAGTAAATTGTGGTACCAGATATCAGTCATGTGTTGTGTCATGCATTCTGGGGATGTGGTCCTCTCTAATACGTTTTCCGCCCTTATGACGCCATAGCGTGGAGACGGTTGGTTCTGCGGTGGCAGCGAGCTGCACGGGACACACCTGTGTGTTCATAAGCTAAGGCTTCTTGCCGTGTAGCAGCTGTTACTTAAGGTCTTTAACCTTTAGTTTGCACGAGTTTAGTTGGACAGTTTAGTTAGAGGAAAACGAGTATGAAAGCCCGAAACACACGATGTGCAGTCGGAGAGAGAAAGGAGGATTATTATATCCGCCAGCTTTTATACCGACATCTTAAAATCTTCTCTAGAATTTCTGCTTTGGTTATCCAATCAGCGATAGCGTCTCTTGAAACTGACATGATAATATATTAAATAAATAACATTACAATGATATTAACATGACATAAAATGTGATAAAAATATCAAGAAACCAAAAATATTGCGAGACCTAACAAAACTAGCAACAAACAACATCTAACGAAACTAGCAACAAATTCAAACGTCTTGATTAACACAACATGAATTTATCATTAACTGACAATTAAACAAGCAAATAAAATTACAATATAGATATTATAATATTAATAAATATTACACGACAAAATAAATACGATAAATTAATGAAAATATATGTAAGTACTATAGTCGTTTACGCGAACACATAAGAATACCCACAGATCCCAGACATTAAGCCCATACTGATTTTCAGGCTTGAAATACGGAGTTTTTTGTTAGCGCGGTCCAATAAGACCACCCACAATTTGAACTTTTCTCCGGTAGTATATTTAAATTACTCTGTTTGTTCCACATATACAGTATGTTGAAGATAAACCCGTCCTTTCCTATCATTCAAGTGTTAATATGCGACTTTCATCAAACAGTTGCACATATTTTACTTTATATACATTGATATAATTCATACCAAAATGAAGCTTGTTGTTTTGGATAAATAAAACTTTGACAGACTGAGCATTTTCACCCTGAAATAGCTTTGACCCTTCAGGGAAAATACGCAACATAGATTTGGAATTAAACTTGGAATCAGAAACTAAACTATGGATGAAATGGCCGGCATCTGAGGTAATCAAATCACAGTAAACAACAGCAATTAGATGAGAATAGAACCATTAAATACACACACACACACACATGTGTGCTGTCCCGTATTAAGTGTCTCGCCCAATTGCACAACACACACAAACATACACACACACACACACACATACACACAAACGTACACCCGAGACGAACAGACATTAGATATGACATCGATCGGTAGAGACACACACTTCAACAGTTCGTATAAAAAGTGCAATTAATTCACGCGTCTCCTCTGTGCTAGTACGTGTAATCATGGGCGTATATGCTGGGGGTATAAGGGGGTATATATAACCCCGATAAATTGTCTGGGGGTATGAATATGCAATTATACCCCCGAGAAGTTCGCTGAGTTCAGTTCATTGGATATATTGCCATCAAAATAAGCATAGCATAAAGTAATACATGACAAATGTGTGTGTGTATGCAATCGTATGCAATATACTTTTCATTTAGGTATGTGTTGAAATTGACTAGGCATAAAATGATTGATGATTGCATATAATTGGCCAACTGAGCCAACTTTGAACACTAATGCATTACAGCAATCATAGAACCCGAGCCTCAACACAAATCGACGCCATTATGTGTGTGAGCACTCGGCTGACACACTGCTGAACCAAAGGTTAAAGGGTTAAAGGCCTCAAGTGACAGCTGCTACACGGGAAGAAGTCGAAGCTTATGAACACACACACAGGTGTGTCCCGTGCAGCTCGCTGCCACCGCAGAACCGACCCTCTCCACGTTATGGCGCCACAAGGACGTAAGACGTATTAGAGAGGGCCACCTCCCCAGAATGCATGGCACAACTCATGACTGATAACTGGTACCATCATTTTCTGCTGGGTGGACAGGGGCTGTGGGATTGTAGAATTCGCCCAATGAAATTCTGCTCCGCCGGGTTTCGAACCACGGACCTCCCGCTTGTGAGGCGGGTGTGCTAACAACTGCACCACGGAGTCCAAACGCTACTATCCACAAAACGCCACTATTCATGAGATCCCGGAAAACACTGGCTCGTTTCAGACTGGCATTATACTTGGAATTCAACTATACGCCAAATACAAAAATGCATTGATAACTGCACACCAATATGACGTATAGTTACACAATACAACACACCCAGATTTCTATTCGTTGGCTTGCAATTGTTTCTCGTATTCATTTTCGCTTTCGCCGTCAAATCTTCAAACTTCTACACGATCCTAATCAACCGTACTACCTAGTTAGTCGCAAACTCGTTCTGAAACTGTGTCCTCTCGTATATTTGTTCCCCTCACATGCGCTCGTTCTATTAATGAATCTTCGTGGTCATCTAAATCTTTTATTTTCTTCGGTCCACGTATTTATAATTATGTTCCTTCTCACATTACTTCATCTTCTTCCTACCGCCTGTTTGCTTCCCGACTTCAAAATCACCTTTTTGACATTTCATTTGATCCTGCTTCTCACACTCTCACTCCCTTCGCCAAAGTCTGATATCATTCAGCTAACCATTTTCTATTCCTTCACCTTATTACAGCCAAATTTCTCGTCTAAATATGTGCGTATTTACGCTTATATGTGACATTCTGCATTTGGTTTCGGTGTTTATATATGCATTTTGGTCGATCTGCACACATTGTCCACCTCTTGTTTTCTCATTGTTTGTTTTCTCTTTGTTGTCTCTTCGTTGACGTCATGCGCGCCCGTGCTCTTCAGGCTCTATAGCCAATATATGTTTGTTTGTTTAGCTCAGTGGTTCTCAACCTTGTTGGAGGTATTGAACCCAAAAGTTCGATACATGCGTTCACCGAACCCTTCGTGTTTGAAGTATTCTACACACACTGACACACACACACACACACACACTCAAACACACACACACACGCACTCAAACACACACACACACACGCACTCTAACACACACACACACACACGCACTCAAACACACACACACACAAACACACACATGACAACCCTCTAATTGTAAAACACCCCAGCGCGCGGCGAATAATTCAGAGAACTGCATTCAGATCAACATGAATGCAATCAATCTGCTAATAAAAATGACTTATCGCCAGTTTCTTTCAGCCATCACTCGCCCACCTAATTGCTGCCAAAAGAAACTTGTCAACTGCACGAACACTCACAAAAGTGGCGCGTATATTGCGCAGGCAAATCAGAGCCAAACCACACAGACGCCAGCCGAACATTGACTCAAGTCAAGGGCGAAGATCCTGGGGGTTATATATACCCTGTAACGTACACGACGTTATTCAGACGAATCGGAAGCCATTAGTTTGATACCGCTATATTTTTCCGTGCACTCCGGTGTGGTGTAATGAATCGTAGCGTAGCGGTATCAAACTAATGGCTTCCGATTCGTCTGAATAACGTCGTGTACGTTACAGTTCAAACTTTCTGGCCTCTCTTGGGTTTAATGTGGCGCAAACAAGTACAACTCTCAGGCACAAAATCTCAGACACAAAACCTCTACTCCAGGGGCAATACACATAATACGCAGTAAGGCACGTGCACAGGCTGCCAAATATAGGCGCTGCGTTGCCAGACAAAAACGACGAGACAAAATAAGACGAAGTTTGGCCAGGCGTTACACCGGCCCCAGTGCAACACTTGCACTCAAACACAACGCCAGGACAACGCTAAACCCAACATATAAATGAGAAATAATGAGAACCGAAACCTCCATCAGTGTCGTCTCTGACTCAATACAACACGGGTGAACTGACAATACATCACAAAAAACACTACCAGTGTCCACCGTAAGTTTAATACCATGTAAATAAGCAACGCAATACAAAAGATCGGAGTCCACTCGGGCGTGGTCACTGATCGCGATTGTGATAAGATATCAACAGCGCAACACACGTTTAAACAACTAAACGCCAACAAGCAACTGAATACAACAGTAGCTTCACAAACATGTAAAAAAAAACAATGACAATCAAGAATCAGCCTCGTTTGCTTCCAGTACACATATCTTTGTAATGGGTCGTACATAAATTCCGGTACCCGTTCTTATTGATACAGAACGAACTAACTGATCGCCACCCTTATGAACCTCTGTGACTACCCCCAAAGGCCATCTATTTCTGGGAGTCACCTCTTGTCGTAACAATACTAAATCACCCGTCTTCATATTCGGCTGTTTGGTTTTCCACTTCTGCCGTTCCTGCAAGCACGGCAGGTACTCTCGAATCCATCGCCTCCAGAATAAGTCAGCAAGATATTGTGATTGCTTCCAACGACGCCTAAATGCATTCTTTGGATCAAAACTCAGTTTAGGAAAAATTGGTCCCGACCGCTGAATCAATATGTCATTTGGTGTTAACGGCCTGTCGTCCGTAGGATCGTCAGAAGTCTTGGTTAGAGGTCTACTATTCACGATCCCTTCAGCCATCGTCATCACGGTTAGTAAAGTCTCATCGTCCATCCTTTGTTGTTTAACGATACCATCTAGTACAGCCCGTACAGTACGAATCTGCCTCTCCCATACGCCTCCATGATGTGATGCTTCCGGTGGGTTAAAATGCCACGTTATCTCTTTCTTCGACAGGTGATCCTGGATTTTTTCCAAGTTCCATAACTTCACAGCTCGAGATAGTTCCCGTTGCCCACCCACAAAGTTAGTACCATTATCGGACCAAATCTCAACGGGTTCACCTCTTCTTGCAGTGAATCGTTCTACTGCGTTGATGAAGCTATCAGTATCTAGCGAATGAGCAACCTCTATATGTACTGCTCTGATAGCCATACAAGTAAATATACATCCGTATCGTTTGACTTCAGATCTCCCCCTTTTTACCACAAAGGGACCAAAATAGTCGATTCCAACTCTCGTAAACGGTGCTTCGTAAGGTGTTAGTCGACATTCAGGAAGATTAGCCATCTTCTGATACCTGAAACTGCCCCTCAATCTTCTACAAGTGACACATTCAAAAACTATCTTTTTTGCAAGTCTACGACCTCTCAATATCCAGAATCGTTTTCTGCTCTCTGTAAGCGTTCTCTCTGAGCCACAATGTCCAAATAGATTATGTATTTCATATAGTATGCATTTTGACACATGGTGATCTCCAGGCAAGATTATCTGATGCTTCGCATGATCTTCGATCTTCGCGGCCTGAGTCCTGCCTCCTACAACAAGTACTCCACGATTTGACAACATCGGATCTAATCGCTCCAATATACTTGTTTCATCCGAATTCAAAGACTTCTGGGCATAAATAACAATCCATTTCTCGGAGTTTTTTAGTTCATCTACTGACAAAAAGCCATGACTAAAAGGTTTCTTACGCAGAAAGGCTCGAAATCTTAGCATCCAGGCTATAGCTCTTTTCATTCGGTGCCAAGAAGAAAAATGGGTTAATAACTTGCCAGTATGATCTTCTTCTGTCTTGATTGCATACACAACAGGATCTCTTCTTGTTTCCACAATGCATGACAGCTCTGCGCATTTCAGTGCAGGTTGTCTCGGCCACTTATCACTCGTTGAATGCAGAAATGACGGTCCATTTAACCACCTGCTGTTATTTAAAAGCTCTGTCGCTGTGAGTCCTCTAGAGGCATCATCTGCTGGATTCTCGCAACTGGGGACGTAATTCCATTGAGTTTGCACCGTGTTCTCCGAGATCTTGGCTACTCGATTTGCCACATATGTCTGAAAACGTTTCTCGCTGTTCTGTAAATACCACAGTACAATGGTGCTATCCGTCCAGAAAACAGATTCACGAAGAGGAACATCGAGTTCTGATCTTAAACAATTGTCCAATCGGACTGCCTCGACTGCACCAGCCAGTTCTAGGCGCGGGATAGTTGCACCCTTTATTGGTGCCAGCCTGGCCTTGGCCAAAACCAGCCTGACAGAACAAACGTGTGCATCATGTTCGGTACGTATATACGAAACGGCACCGTAACCGTATTCTGACGCGTCACAAAAGTGGTGAAGCTGGTAAGTTACTGCAGGCTCATCACTTGCATTAACACACCTGGGCACTCTGTAGGAGGCAACAACAGTAAAATCATTCGTCCACTTCAACCATTGCTCCATTATGTCCTCTGGTAATTGGCTATCCCAACCTACATCCAGACGACACAGTTCCTGAAACATCCTTCTTGCTGGCAGCACAAAGGGACTGACAAATCCGAGAGGGTCGTATACAGTACTCAAAGTGCTAAGTAGTCCTCTTTTGGTGTACGGCTTCTCTTGAATTTGAACGTCAAATTTGAAAACGTCCAGTTCGACATCCCATAGCATACCGAGGGCTCGTTGTACCGAGAGTTTCTCTAAACTCACATTAAGCGATTGATAACAACTTCCCCGTCTCTCTTCTGGTATACCTTTCATAAATTCAGCAGAATTAGAGACAAACTTTGTGAGCTTGAATCCTCGAAACGACAGTATTTCCATGAGCTGCTTGGCCACCTCAACAGCCGCATATGCAGACTTCTCTGTCTTTAAGCAATCATCGACATAGAAATTTCTCAAAATAGTGCTTAGTACACTGGGGGGATATTCACTAACAAACTCGCGAGCTACTTCTTGAAGTGCGTAGGCCGCACAGCTAGGGCTCCAATTCCCTCCGAATAGGTGTGACGTCATCCGGTATTCTTTCAACTCTCCATTGGTATCGTCGCCTTCGAACCACAAAAACCTCAACACATCTCGGTCTTTCAAATTGACTTTAACTTGATGGAACATTGCTTCAATATCAGCTACGAACGCGATCGGACCTTGTCGGAATCGCAATAAGACACCAATCAACTTGTTAGACAACTCAGGACCCTGATGTACACAGTCATTCAGAGACACCCCCTTGTACTTGGCCGCACAATCAAAAACGACACGCATCTTACCCGGTTTTCTAGGATTTACCACCGAATGATGAGGCAAGTACCAAACCTTGCCGTCTGATCGATTCAAATCACTAATTGGCACTTCTTCGGCATAACCCTTTTCAGTTAGCTTCTGTATTTCCTTGGAATAACAATCTTTGAATGTGTGGTCCTTGATCAGACGCTTCTTTAGCGACTGCAAGCGGGTCACTGCCAGTGTACGATTATCTGGCAAACAAAGGTTGCCGGCCTTGAATGGAATATTCAAAGTGTAGTGGACACCATCCAATGCTATATTTTTGCTCCACAACTCCATCACCTTCATGTCGTCCTGGGACATTCCGGTCGTTTCGCAGTGCGCATCTTCCAGATCCCACATACGAGCCAAGTTGTTCGAAACATGCCCACCATGAACAAAATACGATGATCTCATAGTAATTCCAGCATCTACAGGACCATGGATGGCCCATCCGAGAGGAGTCTTCATTGCATACGGCTCACCTGGCCTCCCTCTTCGAATTTCTGTAGGTATAAACAGATCGGAACAATCTTGACCAATCAAAAGGTGTACTTGTCCAACGTCCAGTTTCGGAATACTAATATCACTCAAATGTCGCCACTTGTTAACCTCGATATCGCAGGCTAAACCTGAGAGATCAATATTCAACGACGGCCTCACCGTGACCTCTGAAATGAGAGAACAGTTTGTATCCTTCACGTCTGATAGAACCAGCTTTGTCGATTTCGACTCAATTATCATCTTCCTCTGGGTTATAGTCGTCAACTCAATTGCACGAGATTTTCCTTCGGCACAAACGTCTTGGAAAAGGGTTTCGGTACAGTAAGATGAATTTGAACCTGAGTCAAGGAGTGCATAAGTATCAACATGATTGTCAGATCCGGGACATCTGACCCTCACAGGGACAATGAGCAGCGCCAGTTTTTGACCCTGACTACATGTGAAATGACTGGTTCTGGATTTGACATTAGTTTCACGATTCATAGGTAAATGTAGAAAACTGCTATGTGCCTTTCCACAGCCGTCAACGGTACAAGAATATTTCCTCGTGCAATTACTGCCTATATGATCACGTTTAAAGCAGATGGCACATAGACCCTCCGACTTCACGAGATTCCAACGTTCCTTGATAGACAGCGACTTGAAGCGTGGACAACGCAAAATGTAATGTCGCTGGTCACAACAAGGACACTTAAACTCACTGCTGTCCTGATGTAATATATGGGCATGCGGACCACTGCACACACTGCATTTATACTGTGATGGGCACTTACTGAAAACGTGTCCTCCTTTTAGACATATAAAACACAGTCTCTTTTCCATCACAATACGCTGCCGTTCCTTAACATTCATTTTCAGAAGACCAGGACAAGATATAGTCTCATGACTTCCGCAACAGACACAACATAAATCGCTTGATTTGAACGATAACTCATGTTCACCATCAGCTTGAGTAAACAGACTCACATGACCTCGTCTATTTCTTTCCGACCGTTCCTGCGGTGTCCTCTTTACAGCTTGCAACGACGTTATTGGGTCACATGCCAGGCGTGCCTCTTTCTGAATGAATTCACAAAAAACTTGAAACGGTGGATACATAAACACTGAAGACCGTTTTCCGGCTCTCCAACTGTCCACTTCTAATGCCCACTTCTGCACGATAGAGTCTGGCAGCTTTCTCAGCAGCCGCTGGCTTTCTCTCGGATCATCAAGATAGCCAAGCGCGGGAACTGCTTCCGACAAGCTGAGACAATACTGCAAAAAATCAGAGAACCTCGCTATAGCTCTACCATCATGCTCATCAATAACAGGCCACTTGTACAGTTTCTCCCTGAATGCATCAAATGTGGTCGCTTCATCACCATATCTCTCTACGAGGAGTGCCTTCGCTCGTCTGAACGACTCACCAGTCCTCACGGTTAAAAACCCTCTGATAATTTCCTTTGCTTCTCCTTCTGTATATTTCTGCAGATAATACAGGCAATCAGCACCACTCACCTGTGACTCAACACAAGACTCAAATGACCGCAACCATAGCGGAAATTGAAGCCTGTCTCCATGGAATACATCTGGCTCCGGAGGAGGAAGAGACACTCTACTGTGTCGTTCTGAAAGCAAATCAGCAAGTCGGTGAAGAGAGCTCGCTACAGCATCCCCACGTGAACCATTGTTTGGAGAGGGAGAACTTTGCTTCAGTATCTCACCGGATCTCAAGGGAATGTCACCAACAATTTCCGGCTTTAACACTTTACTGGAACCATCACACTGCGGAGATCCTAGCGGTATATTCATTGGTATATCCGGCTTGGGCTCCTCGACAGACTCTAACACCTGTAATTCAGCCATAGTAGCCTGCATCTCTTTCTCACAGCGCAAGTCCTCTAGTTCCATATTCTGTCGCTGAATCTCAATCAATTTCTCATACTCTCTACGTTTATATTCTCTTTCGGTTCTTATTCTGGCGATCTTCGCAAGTCTCTCCAAACGCGCATTACTCGAGGCTACACTTGGACATTCCGACCCACATACTTGGGACCTAATCTCAATCAAATGATCCTCATCTGACCCCTTGGATTCATCTGGTTCAGCCATACTTAAGCGTAAAGTGGAACAATTCACAAAAAACGATGTAGCGCGTGGTTATATGACTAAGCTAGCCTTGGGCACACCGATAGAAAATATAACAATCAAAATACATAACATAATTCAATCAAATTCAAATGAAAAAACGAAAAATTCAACTCATGTCTTCCCGATGAAGCTGTCCAGAAAGTGTACGAAGACGAGTCGACAGCAGCCAAAGTTTGAACTGTAACGTACACGACGTTATTCAGACGAATCGGAAGCCATTAGTTTGATACCGCTACGCTACGATTCATTACACCACACCGGAGTGCACGGAAAAATATAGCGGTATCAAACTAATGGCTTCCGATTCGTCTGAATAACGTCGTGTACGTTACAGTTCAAACTTTCTGGCCTCTCTTGGGTTTAATGTGGCGCAAACAAGTACAACTCTCAGGCACAAAATCTCAGACACAAAACCTCTACTCCAGGGGCAATACACATAATACGCAGTAAGGCACGTGCACAGGCTGCCAAATATAGGCGCTGCGTTGCCAGACAAAAACGACGAGACAAAATAAGACGAAGTTTGGCCAGGCGTTACATACCCCGACTAATTGACTGAACGATGCGTATGCTATTGTATCCCCCGATATTTCTGCTGAGTTCAGCTCATTGGGAATATTGTCATGAAAATCAGTAAAAAAGCAACAATATACGAAAACCTGTGAATATACGAAACGTGTGTATGCAATAATATGCAATATACTTATAAAACTTGCAATACACATTGAGGTATGTGTTGCAATTGACTAGGCATAAAATAGTTGAGGGTTCCACGTAATTAACCAACTGAGTCATTGACTTGAACGCTAATGCATGATGGCTGTCATCCCGTCGAGCCTCGACACAAACCTTAATTAAACTCATTGAATAGACTGCGTATTTCAAACACGAAACTCTCACAGGCGGCAGCCAAATGCAAAAACTTTTGACAATTAAATTCGATAAATAAGCAAACCAAACTGAGGATAAATGAAATAAAAGACGCAGATTTTCTCTCACCGAGCTGTTAGCCGATCAGAGATGCACATCAAAATGACACAAACCCCGACGCGACCACCACTTTTATACCCCAGCCAACAATCAGGCCAACACATTCACCCACACACACACACACACACTCACACACACGCGCGCATGGTTTGTTGGAAAACTGTTTACAGAGTTGTGCTTATCCAGCATTGGTAATCACTAGGGCTGTCAAAAAAGTAACCTAAAAATCAGAAGAAAGTAACTTTATTTTCGAGAAAAAGTAACCTAAAAAAGTAACCTAAAAATAACCTGAGTTTAAAGGTTATTATCACTTTTGTATCGTTTTATCACATGTTTATCACGCCTTTTCTGATTGGTGCGCTATATGAAATACACGGTCTGTGTGTTGTTTGTTTGTGAACATATAAAGTAACCTAATAACCAATAAAAAGGTAACCTAAAAATAACCTCCTTCAAAAAAGGTCAATTTCTGTTTGCAGTTCTGAAGGAAGAAAATACACCAGTCCTTCTTTTTTATCATCTTTCCGAGTTGGTACTACTTTCCCACCCTCTCCGATCTGGTAACATTTTTACAACAAACAACCAAAAGTGACTTAACATAATTTAGCTAACATCGAAAAAAGGAGCATAACCATCAAAATATAATTTTAAGTGGAAAGTTCATACAAATGCGAAATACACTAATTGCAAATGTAAATATTTTCAGTAATGGTCGCAATAATGTTCTTTGTATTTTTTCAATGTAACTTTTTATCAAATAGCACGTACTACAGTAGCGTAAACACTGCATGTGTGAATGCCCCCCGTCCTCCCATATGTCAAACGTGGGATAATGGCGCTATCTCACGCCCTGAAAATCACGTGCAAATTCCTGTTAAAGTAAATACGTACTGTCAAGTGCTACAGTGCAGTATCTGGTATAGAGAGCTCACACATCGTACTATACCACGCTCCAAACATCTCACGACACCCTCCGTTTCGTGGACATTTCCTAAAATGGAATTACACTATCCTGCGTACCCAAAAACGTATAAATATTGAGTAGCACGGATATTAAGATGAATATCAATTGCTAAATCCTAACAGCAGAAATATTGACATTTCTTGATCTTCAGACCTAATATTCCATCTCTTTTACTATTTTATCCTCATATATACCGTTTTTGTGCCTCTTATCTGCAAAAAGTCACCAAACTTTGTGGTAAACTTACCTAATAACAAGAAAAATAACAAAAGGTAACCTGACGATAAAAAAGTAACCTTAAAAGCAAAAAAAGTAACCTAACGATGAAAAAGTAACTTTTGGTAACCTAATAACTTTTTTAATAATTATCGTACACAACTTTTTCATGCAGTTTTAGGTAGCTTATGAAAAAGTGACCTTTAGGTGAAAAAGCAACTTTATTAACTTTTGACAGCCCTAGTAATCACTGGTTGTCATACGCAAGCGACCAACGACACTCACTAACTACAACACACACGCACACACACGCACACACACACACACACATGTGTATGACATCTGGGCGCCAACACAATAAAACACAACACGCACACGTCTTCCAGTATATATCCACACTAAATGCAATTTTATGTCATACAAGCCCACTGAGTAAAATTTATCAGGAATAGTACAACAAATCGTTGAATATAATTATTTTCTATGGTATTTTATCTTCATAGGTATATAACTATTCAGTCCATTTTGAACATATTTTCATCATTTCGAACAACATTAAATTGCATACAATTAGATATGCATTTTTACGTGAGCCTAGTTAGATGTTTCAGAAAAAACAAATGCTAAAAATAAAGCAAGAAGTCATATTAGTGACACATGCACTACTACAACTCCTAGTTAGTCTTCTGTGAGCCCATCAGTTCATCCGGTCTTCAACAGTCCTTTGTGGCGCCTCTGAACACGAAAATGCCGCCCCCTATGGGTCACCCTGCACCCCATACGGTGCCATATGTGCCCTAAATTCACCACTTATTTGGCACCCCGCGAAAACCAGCCAATTTCCGTTTTGTACAAGTTCCACCATTGTATAGAAAATTTATGGCAGATTGACTTGATGTGCGATTACACATCGCACATAGTTTCTGAAGTGAATAGAAAAAATGGCAAAGTATGTCAACCACTTTTTCTTAATTTTTCAGAGAACGTTTTGCCCAGAGCTTCGCCTATCGAGTCGCCACGCTGTTTATGGAGCTATAAAAGAATATACACCATTGAAAAAAGTAAAGTATACGGAAGACATATTTTAATATTAGTTTTTTCTACTACACCCAATACATTTTACCCAATGAGTTGTGTACATCATAAATTGAACCAAACTATAAAATTAAGAAATTTCAATATCAATTGGCACAGTATTTCCGGAGTTATTACCGCGCAATAAGTGTTATATTCGAGCCGCATCGCTCAAATTTCACCTCAATCCTGCTCAGCTTAGTTAAATGGAAAATAGACTTTTGCAAGAACTAAATTTGTAACGTAATTTTCTTATTTCGAACAACATAAATTCAAATAACCTGTCCAAATATCCCACAGGGAAGGAATAAATTTAAATTTAAATGTCGAAAAAACTTTATCATCTCCGAAAGTAGCCCGGGTACGATGAAAACATTGTTTTGAGTTATTTCATATATCCGAGCCAATTGAACCATTCAAAATAATTGAAAATTCATCACGTACCCCCATGTCGCAGCCAGCACACAAGAAGCACATTTGAACTGGCAGCAAATTTTTACCCAAGCTCCGGTTGTCTTGTCTGCGTCGAGAAACGTGAGCTGCCAGGTCAAGGTGGCATCAATGAGATAAGCTAAATGCCTTATTATTGTAAATATATCGATCTTGAACTTGTCGGTGTCCAATACATTTTAATCTGTGATAACTGTAACATGAACATTGGGAATTTGGCTACTGCTGGCTTGTCAAGCTTTGTCGCTGATTCAATATCAGTTCGATCATGCTGTGAATTTTGCTGGCATCCAATATCCGTCGTGTTCTGGGGTACTTTTGATTTCAATTACAAGTCAATGCTTGTTCGATTTGTTTATCGTTATGATTATATTCTCAGAGTCTCGTATGCGAACATTTCGTTAAATATTTTGTTATCACTGTTTGAATACGTTAGTATGCTTTCTGTTAAATACTCACTGTTGTATGCTTGTCTTGTGTACTTTTGGTACTTTTGGTCTGTTCCGTCCTGTTGGAAAAACAAAGTTGTCGAAGTCGAGAAACAGAAATTCAGGAGGGATTGACTAACTGGAAAGCAAGGTAACAAATCAAGAAAGCGAAAGGAAATTGAAATAAAATGCATCAACATACAAGGACTCACCAAAGCGAAGTGTGTAGAAGTGAGAGAATTGTTGGCTGGAAATAGAATTGTTTGTCTAACAGAGACACAGAAGAAAATGAGAGACATCACGTTCGGAGACGATGTTATGATTTTAGACGGAATGAGGAGAATTCAGGAGAAAAAAGGTGGAGGCGTTATGGTGATCCACGAAAAAACAGAAGAGGTAAACCTTGAGAAGATCGAAACGGAGAATAGAGATATACTGCATGTGTTTGGAACAATATGTGGACTTAAGATGAGATTAGTAGTGGTGTATTTCAGTACGAGCGAGAAAAATAGAAACGACTGCATGAAGAAAGAAATTCAAACCATTATTGAAGAGCATGAGGAGCCGCTCCTAATAATAGGTGATTTCAATGGACATGTGGGATTCCTAGGAGAGCAAAAGGTTGATACAAATGAAGAAATGATCTTAGAATATATAGAAAAGTTCAACTTGATAATGTTGAACAATGATATGAAATGCAGTGGCTTGTATACATGGACACGAGGTGATCAGAAAAGTGTAATAGATTTTGCCCTAGTGAACCAAGCGATGTATCAGCACTTCGACAGCATGTTTATTGACGAGGAAAAAGAAGAATTGGACATATCGGACCACAATATGGTAAATGTCACGATCCTAAATAGAGATGAGGGTTTCAAGGATACAAATAAGAATACGGCCAAGCAGTACTACAAAACGGACCAGGAATCTCTGTGCAAATTCATCGAAAAAATGGAGAATAAGGTGTCGGAGGAGAAGAACAGGAATATGGAAGAACTACAACAAAAAATGAAACAAACAGCGGAAGACGTACTCAGAGGAACATACGTGGTACGGAAAATAAGAAAAGTGGAGCCAAAATGGATTACGACCGAAATAAAAAATGCTATCAAAGAAAGAAAATGTCTAAACAGGAAAAGAAGAAATGCGAAAACAAACGAGGAAAAGACCCTATGGCAACAAAAGTATATAGACCAAAAGGTGAAGACGCAAAAACTCATCAAGGAGGAATTGTACAAGCATGAAGAAGCATTGACAAAAGAAATAAAATATGCAAAAGACAATAGTAGAAAGATGTGGAAATACATAAACATACTGAGAAACAAGAAAGAAGATTCAGGAGAATTGAAAGTATACGAGAAGAGCGGAAAGCAGATGCATCAAGAGGATATAGCGGAAGAACTGGAAAGTTTTTGGAGCACAATTTACAGCAAACATGACAACAAAATTGGAGAAGTATGGACCAACCATGTCATGGAAGAATACAAACGGGAATACGAGGACTTGAAAAGAAATTTAGATGGAACAAACATACTGAGGGAGCACATGGATATGGCGATTACAGTTAGACAGCCACTTATCAAATTGGAAACCGATGTCGTCACAAGAAACGCAGTGGAAAGATGTTTGAGGAAAATCAAGAACAGAAAGTCGGCTGGAAATGACGGAATAAAACCGGAAATAGTGAAATGTATATCGAAGAGTAAATTATTAGTGGACGAGATAGTGCAGTGCTTACAAGAAACAATGACCTCCAGGCAAATTCCAGAAGATTGGAGAAAAACGAAAACCATAATGCTGCCGAAGACAAAGAAACCTCAGCCACATGAATTGAGACCCATCACTGTTGCGAACCAGTGTTACAAATTGATGATGAGTGTAGTGAGAGACTACATAGAGAACCACATCAGGAACAACAATATGGGGAACGATCTTCAAGGAGGATTTACAGAGAAGGCAAGGATTGAAAACAACTTCGTGATAATGAAATACTGCATCGACCGGACATACAAACAAAAGAAACAGCTATTCCTCATATCGATCGACTACTGCAAGGCATATGACAGTCTGAAAAGAGAAGAGATTATTGAAACATGCAAGAGATTCAAGCTGCACCCGGACGTGATCAATATTATTGCAGAAGTGTACCAAGAAGACTCGACACAAATTGAAATTGGGAAAAGGAAGAACACCATGAAGATCACAAGCGGAGTAAGACAAGGCTGCACAGCGTCCACCTCGTTGTTCAAATTGGTCACGCTCGAGATCATTGAAGAAATAGAAAAATTGGGGAAAGGATTCAGAGATGAAGAGCTGAAAATACCATGCCTGTTTTTTGCCGATGATGCATTGCTGCTAACTACAACCGAAGAAGAAGCGATAGAAATGATCACCAAAGTAGAAGAAATCAGCGGTAGATACGGCCTGGAAACAAACAAGAACAAATGCAAAATCCTGGCATTCAATGCAAGAGAAAAGCCGGAACAGATTAGAAATATAGAGGTGGCAGAGTCAATGAAATACTTGGGATTAATCATAAACGAGGGCAGAAACTGTTTCCGGGAACAAAGAAAGGCCATGATAGAAAAGGCGAGAAAACTGGCGTATCTGACTTACCCTGTGATCAGGAAGAGCTGTTCAAAAATATTGATAGGAAAAACCTTCTGGAAGTCAATCGCTCTTCCGGCAATACTCTATGGAATCAACGTCGTGGATATCAGGAAACAAGAGATTGAGAAACTACAGAGAATTGAAAACGGAGTATACAGGAGCATTCTAGGAGCGCCGAGTTACACACAGGTGAGTGCATTGAGAGGCGAAATTGGAGCATCGTCGATGAGGGCCAGAATATTGGAAGGAAAATGGAAGTTTTTGACGTATTGCAACAAGGAAAACAACGAAATCCTCAAAAGAATTTCAGAAGTACAAAAGGAAAATCGAGAGAAAGGAATACTGAATGGAATTAGAGACGAGCTTAAGTCAATCGGAGTGAATGCAAAAAATACGGAAAACGCAGATAAAAAGAGTATTCGAGAAACGATAAGAAAGTGGGACACACAAATGTGGAAGGAAGAAGTCAAGGAAAGATCCAGCTTGAGAATATATAGCGATTGGAGAGAGGAACTCGGAGGACAAGAAAAGGTGTATGACAATAGACCAGAATCTATTCTGCTACTGAAGTGCCGCACAAATAACTTGAATCTGAACGACAGAAAGAGATTCAAAGGAGAGAGCATGGAATGTGAATGTTGCGGATACGAAGTGGAAAACCTCGAGCATTTCATACTATGGTGCCCAGCATATCAGGAAGAGCGAGTAAAACACCCAATACTAGTACAACCATACAAAGGAGAAGACCACGAAGTAATCGGAGAAGTATTATTCTGCAAGGACTACATCCAGGACACGAAGGAAACACTAGCGAGATTCTGGTCGATAAGGAAAAGGATGAGATGAGTGGACCGATGCAGTAGGGGTAGGAATATAGCAATATGGTTGAAACCGTTCCAGCTATTATTCTGAGCTGGTACATTTTTAACTTCTATAGAAGTGTTGCATTTTTAGTTACTATATTAATGTATGGATGTAAATACAATAATATCCGAAAGTAAACGGTTCGTAGGTTACGTGTATTCATGTAGTGTTAATTTTTATGCATAACTCATATTTGTACATAATATTAGCGATGCATGTTATGAAAAAAAAAAATTATGTGTAGTATTTTGTGTTATATGTATGCGTTAACTAGTGATTTGTATACATGTGTCATGTGAGTGTGTATTGTAAATTGTTCGAGTAAATCTGGACATATGTCTAGGTGGGTGTGGATGTTGATACGTACAAAAAAAACAAAAAAAAACTATGCTATGCTATGTAACGTGTTATGTGGTTTATAGGTTGCATATATATATATATATATATATATATATATATATATATTTCGCATAAAGAAGTTGCACTCACGCACCCGGTTATGTTATATGATGAAAAAAGTATACTTCATCGGGCACAATTATTTATGTATTAGTACGACGTTTCGCCTCAACAAGGCTTTATCAAGTACTGTTTTATAAAATACATCAAAAAGACGAGCCAAGAACACAACATATTTAGTAGATATAAGTGAATATAAACATTAAGACACGCGTATATGATTTTGACACACTTTTAAGTAAATAATATATAACTAACAATCCACAATTACATGCAATAAATATTACCATTAAATCAGAATTTGCAATTAAGTTCAATTCCTTTGCAGCCGTTCATGATGCAGCTGGAGTCATTTTCTTGAATGTATGCTGCCTCTGCATATCTTCTAGTAGCATCGTCTAATATTACGCTGTGTATAACTGTCCACTTTATCGATACTTCCATTTTGTTATGCTCTTCCATGAAATGCTTTATAATTGGACCTCCCAGCTTATAGTTGGAGTGTTCCAGGATCCTTACACGTACTGGTCGCGAGGTCTCACCAATGTAGATTTTTCCACATACCGTGCACACTATCTTATAAATTACATTTTTCCTCCAACATAGTTTTCTGTCGGGACTCATGGATGTGGCACAGGTATCACATTGTGGTGCGCATCTGAAACGCTCTCTTGGTGGAGCGAAAATCCGCTTCAGCGGTCGACCCGGGTCGAACCACACCCGTATTTTCCCCTGGAGACCTGTTCTCTTGATGAGGGAATAACATTGTCGGCGACTGCTCTCACCCAGATACGGTAGTTTGATAAAATATTTGGCTTCCTTGCTTTCAGCTTGCTTGTCTACTCTGATATCTCTAATTGCCTTGTTCTTGCTCCTTTTGATCACATAGTCGGGGTAGCCATTTTGTCTAAATCGGTTCTCAATGGTCTTAATGGAAGTCTGAAGTGTCGCCGGTGTAGTGGCTCTTCTCGAAGCCCTCACAAATTCCCCATATGCTATTGCACACTTGGCACTTTTTGGACCATTAGACATCCAAGATGTGATTGAGCCGCTGTGGTGAGGCTTCATGTATACCTCAGATACAAATTGTTCACCGTTGTAGCTGATGTTGCAGTCCAAAAAAGCCAGTCTGCCATTCTTAGGCAGCTCAATAGTAAACTCAATAAAATTTGAGATGGAATTGGCGGTAGCTAGCAACACTGCGGTGTCAATGTCGTCATACCAAGCTACAAATATATCATCGATGTATCTCTTGTATTTGAGTGGCCGATGAAATGCCGTTTGAAATTGCTGGTCCAAATAGTCGGCGAATATGATGGCCAGTTGAGGAGCCAGTGGATTGCCCATTGATAATCCTTCGATCTGTTTATAGAGTTTAGCTCCCTGAATGACGACATCATTTGATATGGCCATATTGACCAAATAAAAAATATCCTCAACCGCCATATCATGAAACATATCGTCTTTGGACTTGTTGTTAATTAAAAAGTCACGTAACACTTCATCTAGGCCCTTATTGTTGTCATCTGAGCAGCGTGGAATAGTGCCATATAAGTTTTTTATGTCAAGAGAGGCAAACCCCTTTACTCCGCATTGTGGTAGTGTTTTAATAAAATATATATATAATAAAATATATATTTTAATATATATGGCACTATTCCACGCTGCTCAGATGACAACAATAAGGGCCTAGATGATGTGTTACGTGACTTTTTAATTAACAACAAGTCCAAAGACGATATGTTTCATGATATGGCGGTTGAGGATATTTTTTATTTGGTCAATATGGCCATATCAAATGATGTCGTCATTCAGGGAGCTAAACTCTATAAACAGATCGAAGGATTATCAATGGGCAATCCACTGGCTCCTCAACTGGCCATCATATTCGCCGACTATTTGGACCAGCAATTTCAAACGGCATTTCATCGGCCACTCAAATACAAGAGATACATCGATGATATATTTGTAGCTTGGTATGACGACATTGACACCGCAGTGTTGCTAGCTACCGCCAATTCCATCTCAAATTTTATTGAGTTTACTATTGAGCTGCCTAAGAATGGCAGACTGGCTTTTTTGGACTGCAACATCAGCTACAACGGTGAACAATTTGTATCTGAGGTATACATGAAGCCTCACCACAGCGGCTCAATCACATCTTGGATGTCTAATGGTCCAAAAAGTGCCAAGTGTGCAATAGCATATGGGGAATTTGTGAGGGCTTCGAGAAGAGCCACTACACCGGCGACACTTCAGACTTCCATTAAGACCATTGAGAACCGATTTAGACAAAATGGCTACCCCGACTATGTGATCAAAAGGAGCAAGAACAAGGCAATTAGAGATATCAGAGTAGACAAGCAAGCTGAAAGCAAGGAAGCCAAATATTTTATCAAACTACCGTATCTGGGTGAGAGCAGTCGCCGACAATGTTATTCCCTCATCAAGAGAACAGGTCTCCAGGGGAAAATACGGGTGTGGTTCGACCCGGGTCGACCGCTGAAGCGGATTTTCGCTCCACCAAGAGAGCGTTTCAGATGCGCACCACAATGTGATACCTGTGCCACATCCATGAGTCCCGACAGAAAACTATGTTGGAGGAAAAATGTAATTTATAAGATAGTGTGCACGGTATGTGGAAAAATCTACATTGGTGAGACCTCGCGACCAGTACGTGTAAGGATCCTGGAACACTCCAACTATAAGCTGGGAGGTCCAATTATAAAGCATTTCATGGAAGAGCATAACAAAATGGAAGTATCGATAAAGTGGACAGTTATACACAGCGGAATATTAGACGATGCTACTAGAAGATATGCAGAGGCAGCATACATTCAAGAAAATGACTCCAGCTGCATCATGAACGGCTGCAAAGGAATTGAACTTAATTGCAAATTCTGATTTAATGGTAATATTTATTGCATGTAATTGTGGATTGTTAGTTATATATTATTTACTTAAAAGTGTGTCAAAATCATATACGCGTGTCTTAATGTTTATATTCACTTATATCTACTAAATATGTTGTGTTCTTGGCTCGTCTTTTTGATGTATTTTATAAAACAGTACTTGATAAAGCCTTGTTGAGGCGAAACGTCGTACTAATACATAAATAATTGTGCCCGATGAAGTATACTTTTTTCATCATATAACATAACCGGGTGCGTGAGTGCAACTTCTTTATGCGAAATTGATTCAAATACTCAAAATACAGACAAAAACGAGCCAAGAATGCATACATCGCAGAAGATTTCGACAAACTTTCACCAAGCCAAAAAATTGGAACAAGTCAGAAGCAACATCAGATTTTTGCGACTTTGCCGAAAAAACAAGATTATTCCCAAAGGTATCAGAGTTAAGAACATTCTACAAAATACTCTTCCTTCGGAAAAAGCCGAAAGATTAGTGGCTAAACAAGCTAAGGAATGGCTACAGCTCACACTGGATTGTGAATATGAACGCCTGCAAAGCCTTAATTGTGCAGTATTTCCACTTGAACAAAATGAACATAACAGGATGGTGGAATGGAGTAATGAGCTGCACACAAAGAAAATGAAAAAGTTTAATAACTTGCTGTCGACGGCCGAGAAGAAGGTGACAAAGTGCGGTTTTGATGCGACGGAACAAAGCGACAGGATAATGTTTGTAGACAAGTCTAACGATGGTCTTCCTCACAGAAATTTGCTAAACAATGGTCCATCATACGTGCCTCAACAATATTGCAGGAGAGATTGTCGACGAATTACGAAAGAGTGTGGAGCCACAATTCAAAAAAGCATCGCAAAAATGGAAAAAGATGGCATCCCAAATGAAGCAATACAGGAATTTGCTGGTGGGGCGATGAAGATTTTGAAAAACAGTCATAAACTTTTACCGAATAAAATGCCAGATGAGTTGCATAAGATCAAAGAGATTAAGATGCAAAGCAATACCGTCATCACTCCTACAGACAAGACCGGACGTCTAATGGCACTCAGCACTGAGCACTATGAGAGGATGCTGACTGAATCAACAGTCGAGGGAGGAAATTTTCAGGAAATTAAATCTGTGCTTCCATCCACCAGGCAAGCCCAATTCAACAAAAACCTCGACTACGTTATACAAAAATATAGAAAGAACAAAACTGTTCAGAGCTGCCTCTCTAAGCTCAAATGTAGCTTCCCAATGCCTAGTTCGGCTTACACCTTACCCAAAGACCACAAGGTCGGAGAACTGAAAGGGCGACCCATAGTTGCTGCAGTCGACGGGCCAGCCACAAAACTAGCAAAATGCCTTTCGAAGAAATTGGATGGACTTCTCAATAATGTACCCGCACATCTTAGAAGTTCAGATGAGTTTTTGCAGTGGCTTAAAACACTACCACAATGCGGAGTAAAGGGGTTTGCCTCTCTTGACATAAAAAACTTATATGGCACTATTCCACGCTGCTCAGATGACAACAATAAGGGCCTAGATGAAGTGTTACGTGACTTTTTAATTAACAACAAGTCCAAAGACGATATGTTTCATGATATGGCGGTTGAGGATATTTTTTATTTGGTCAATATGGCCATATCAAATGATGTCGTCATTCAGGGAGCTAAACTCTATAAACAGATCGAAGGATTATCAATGGGCAATCCACTGGCTCCTCAACTGGCCATCATATTCGCCGACTATTTGGACCAGCAATTTCAAACGGCATTTCATCGGCCACTCAAATACAAGAGATACATCGATGATATATTTGTAGCTTGGTATGACGACATTGACACCGCAGTGTTGCTAGCTACCGCCAATTCCATCTCAAATTTTATTGAGTTTACTATTGAGCTGCCTAAGAATGGCAGACTGGCTTTTTTGGACTGCAACATCAGCTACAACGGTGAACAATTTGTATCTGAGGTATACATGAAGCCTCACCACAGCGGCTCAATCACATCTTGGATGTCTAATGGTCCAAAAAGTGCCAAGTGTGCAATAGCATATGGGGAATTTGTGAGGGCTTCGAGAAGAGCCACTACACCGGCGACACTTCAGACTTCCATTAAGACCATTGAGAACCGATTTAGACAAAATGGCTACCCCGACTATGTGATCAAAAGGAGCAAGAACAAGGCAATTAGAGATATCAGAGTAGACAAGCAAGCTGAAAGCAAGGAAGCCAAATATTTTATCAAACTACCGTATCTGGGTGAGAGCAGTCGCCGACAATGTTATTCCCTCATCAAGAGAACAGGTCTCCAGGGGAAAATACGGGTGTGGTTCGACCCGGGTCGACCGCTGAAGCGGATTTTCGCTCCACCAAGAGAGCGTTTCAGATGCGCACCACAATGTGATACCTGTGCCACATCCATGAGTCCCGACAGAAAACTATGTTGGAGGAAAAATGTAATTTATAAGATAGTGTGCACGGTATGTGGAAAAATCTACATTGGTGAGACCTCGCGACCAGTACGTGTAAGGATCCTGGAACACTCCAACTATAAGCTGGGAGGTCCAATTATAAAGCATTTCATGGAAGAGCATAACAAAATGGAAGTATCGATAAAGTGGACAGTTATACACAGCGGAATATTAGACGATGCTACTAGAAGATATGCAGAGGCAGCATACATTCAAGAAAATGACTCCAGCTGCATCATGAACGGCTGCAAAGGAATTGAACTTAATTGCAAATTCTGATTTAATGGTAATATTTATTGCATGTAATTGTGGATTGTTAGTTATATATTATTTACTTAAAAGTGTGTCAAAATCATATACGCGTGTCTTAATGTTTATATTCACTTATATCTACTAAATATGTTGTGTTCTTGGCTCGTCTTTTTGATGTATTTTATAAAACAGTACTTGATAAAGCCTTGTTGAGGCGAAACGTCGTACTAATACATAAATAATTGTGCCCGATGAAGTATACTTTTTTCATCATATATATATATATATATATATATATATATATATATATATATATATATATATATATATATATATATATATATATAGTGTGTAATGTGTTGTGTGCCAGTTTAGGGTGATTATGTGCATTTATAAGTGTAATTTAAGGTACATATGTATGTGTATAGACCGGTTATTCGAGTGCCAACATAAGGCACTGTTGTGTGTTTACAGATAGAATACAAATAGCATCAGAGAGTGCCGTTGTAAAGGCCAAACTCTCGTCTCTTATCTGATCTGATCTGATACACACACTGACACATACACACACACTGACATACATACACTGGCACACACACACATACACACTGACACACACACATACACACTGACACACACACACACACACACACACACACTGACACACACACACTGACATACACACACTGACACACACACTGACATACACACACACACTGACACACACACACACACACACACACACACACACACACTGACATACATACACTGGCACACACACACACACTGACACACACATACACACATTGACATACATACACTGACACACACACACACACACACACTGACATACATACACTGGCACACACACACACTGACACACACATACACACATTGACATACATACACTGACACACACACACACACTGACAAACATACACACTGACACACACACACACACACACTGACATACATACACTGACACGGCCTGAACACCTGTGATATGCTGACTGTCCAGAAGCGGAATAAGCTGATCAATCAGCTTGAGCCGAGTCGCCAGCTTGCTGAGCTGCGGCTGCACGCACACCAGCTCAGCTGTCAGCTGCTCGTGACCGGCTGCCAGTTCGTCGTAACAGATGGGGTCCAGGTACCGTTCCAGCTCTTCCACTAACCGACACACACACACGTATATATATAATTGAATTGAGCATATTAAATATACTAAATCTAAATTTTATTAAACTAAATGCATTAAATGTGTTCAAACATTCTCGTAAATTGGACATGTAAATTGGAGGGCCCTCGCTTTCAACATCACGTGCTAACTATACATATTATTGCAAGACTGACAGCGACCTCAATTCATTGACTTCTACCAGGATACTTGAGATTTTCGTGTGAAAAGAGTTGTTTGAGTACGAAAAGAGGTCGGTTTGTTTCCTATAGTTCTTGCGTTTGGTGTGCAAACCATTGGCGGCTATTGTACAAATATTCACATAAATATAGATTTAATTTATGCGTGGGACATAGATCTTTCATATAAACAATTGAAGACATTTTTGAACACAAGAAAAAGAAAAAATAATCTTTCGGGGAGAAAATTGAGGGGAGTATTCTACTCGAAAATACATTCTATTTGTACGAGTACGGTAGACTCAACAGACTGGCGCAAATCTCAACATGAACGCTGTGAGTTTATTTAGATGTTGATATGGGAGAGGTTCTTTGATCAATATGTCACATGATGTTATTGTCTATACTTTGCCGTGATTAGAAATAACGGTATTCGCGGAGGTTTTGACAAGTTCGATGGTGTGCTAGAGAGGATGGTAATATGTTGTAGTGTAGTGTGATAGTGTCTATAATGTTTGCGTGATTGACTTGTTCCTGTTTCATATTTTACTATTGTTAAATATACTTCTACAAACGCATTATGTGTGAATAGCCGTGGCAATAACGCACGTCGCTTGGCCACCATCATGGCACGTTCTTGGTCGTTGAGTGCGGCAGCCAGGCGCGTGCTGAAATCTAACAGAACATCGTTGGTCTGAAAGCAGAGAGCAACAGTGCATAGCCGCTGAAGTCAACGGCGAATTAACACATAAATTTCATTCTCAACGCATTTTCATTTTTATATTCCAGTGTCGATCCGTCGATTTATATATACCGTATTTGCATGAGATACCCCTTTTCTGGCCGGTATTTACACATTTATCAGTCTTTCAGCACCAGCATATACTTTTCTTCTAGAATTATTGCGTAAAAAACCAAGGAGTCTCTTATACAGAGGAGTATCTTATACACGGGGAAATAGGGTACATTGAGGCCAAACTGGTGACTCTCAAACACAACAATCATTGATTTCACGCATTTCATCAAGCGCTCTGTGGTTTTTTATTATAAAACAGTTAACAATGAAACAACACTTTCAACAAACTCCAATACACGTAAAACACTCCTTCCGTTCCCCTCACTATTCTCTCACTCCCCGCAAAAAATCTCCCCGTGTTACATTTTTCCGTTGCGTTGCCATGGCAACTCAGGAACTCTCACAATTATAAATTAACAAGCAATTAACATCAATGCAATTAACATGATAAGCAATATGTAAAAATAATTATATATATATATATATATATATATATATATATATATATATATATATATATATATATATATATATATACTACATGCCCCCTTGATCTGAAGATCAATCAGTAACATAATCATCTAGCCACGCCGGGGTCTTCCGTTGTCTTGTTGAGCGCCGAGGCAATTCCACATCGTCGTGCTCTGCATCTGTAGGAACGTGGCGTTCGTCATGAGCGTCTCTTGCCGGCCGCACATCCAATATATGTCGCGGCATCCCGTCTACAGAAATGTTGTTTGGCGAATTGATGTCTGTTACTCTACCGCGCGTCCACTGCGTTGTACATTTAGGAACGGGTGGCTTCACCCAAACTTCGTCCCCTACGCTGATGGAAGACTGAGTGGACTCGCGTCTCGGCGGCATTTCTAACGATGGATTTCTCCACTCGTATGCATGGACGTGTTTATGTGGTACCGAATTGTGAGTCAAGCCCTCGCGTGGCGTCATATTGTACCAAAACACTGCCGACAACGGTGTCACTTGAGCTCTCTCTGCCAAAGCTTTGATGGTACGATGGTGACGCTCTACAATGCCGTTACCACTTGGGCGATATGCAGCTCTGAAATAGGGTTGTATCTTCCACCTTTCCATCAGTCTTCTCATTTGCTCTGATCTAAACACCATACCATTGTCCATGAGCAGCTCGAGAACTGGACCTCTTTCCCTGAATATCTCATCGAGAATGGCACACACCAGCTCTGCGTTCTCAGCACGCAACTCTCGCCAGATGGCGAACCGACCTGGACCGCAGTCCACAATTGACAGATATGTTTGCTGGCGGTAATGAGTCACGTCAATGGCCAATCTTGACCATGACTTGCTCACATTCAGATGTCCGGACGTGTGCTGGACTGGTGCTGGATCGATTGATTGGCATCTAACACAGCATTGAACAACACGTTGTGTTTGGTCTCGTGTCACTCTTGGATCCTCTTGTCGCGCTAAATAAAGTGTTCTATCCACACCCATATGATGTAATTCATGGAGTTCAGCGAGTCTTTCCGATGTCATAGCACATACACTAGAACTCGACGCGGTGCAATGATTCTCTTCTTCACTTTCTACGGGCATTGCCAGCCATTCTTTCTTGACGCGGGTCAGCTCGTCTGCTTTATTTACCGTGGTGGGAACTCGCACAATCTTTAATTTCAGCTCGAGCTCCTCCACCAAGTCACACAGTATACCCAACCGTCGCTTTATCAGAAGCTCAGCTGCACCTTTTGTCTTCATTCTTCTCTCCTTATTTAAGGCTGCGTTGACCCAGCCCAATACCGTTGCTGAATCAGTGCGTACTTCCACATCGGTCAAATTCCACTTGACAGCCAAATTCAATCCTTTCAATACCCCTTCCAGTTCAGCCACATTGATGTGGTGAACATCGGACTCCTTCCGCTGCCAAGCTGCATCCTCAACAATATGACCACCAATCTCCAGCGCCACGCCAACGGCCAAGTTGCTAGCGTCACACCACACCACCCCCTTCTTTGTTTTTGGCACATTCCACACACCCCCTACAGGGTCACCACGCCTTACTCTATCTAACACTTCTCGAATCATTTTCACAACATTGTCACCGACCAGTCTGTCCCAATGTCCGCCATGCGCTCTGCGTTTAATGTAACTGCAGGCCAGTCTCAACCACCTCGCCACCGGGTAATGGCCTACCAATTTTCCGCACAACGAGAACAATTCCCTTTTTGTTAATTTATCAACCGACTGTGGAACTTCATTTCCTCTTTTGTACACAAGTGCACCATTTCTGTTTCTGAACACTTTCAAGCCCAGCACAGCACCTTCCTCAATAGGCACTGGCTGTTTTGCCACCAATCCATATTTTTGTAGATGTTGCACCACTGCCTTCGCTGAAATTATGGCCTCATTTACGATAATATCGTCGATGTATGAGTTGGTAGCACGCTCAATGACATCTGACTGCTGCAGCACCGTTCGCACAATTTTTGTCATTACTCTAGGGGCTGAACATAACCCAAAACCCATTCTCGTCAGAGTGTAAACTTTGCCGCTGTATTTGACCAACTGATATTTCCATAATTTCTTTGACATGTGAATTTGCAGATATGCCGTCTTCAAATCTACCACAGACGCAGGACCATCGATGCACCTCCATTTCCTCAATTTTTCATTACATATATCGATGAATTCATCACCCGTATGACTACTCACATATTCATTTAATTCTCGAAAATCGAGTACTGGGCGAACTTTTCTCTTCGTCGGTTGCACCACTGCAAGCAGCGGTAATACACCCGACTTTGTGTTGCCTGTCCACGGCACCAGAATCCCTTCTGCTATCCAACGTTTCACTTCGGTGTCAAACTCGTGACGTGTTTCTGACTTTATTGTTTGATTGTAGCAGCCGATAGAGTTATTTAACACTGGTGAGTCTTCCTTCACAAACCATTCTACCTCCCATTTTTCTCCATCGAACGACGCGAAAAAATCTTTATCGTTGATACTCAATTGTTTACTCTCATTTTTCTTAATATGGTATGTTATATTGCCTGGTACTGGTGTCTCAGCACCCACAGCAGCACAACTGCAATCCCCAAATTTGACACAATTATTTGTTACAAATACACCACCAAGACAATCAATCACATCCATCCCTAATACACAATCTATGTCGTTCACTATCTTATCAACTACCATCGCACGCATTCTCACGCTTCTGCCTTCCACTGTCAAGTTGACCCAGGTCTTCCCTCGGCATTGCACCTGCCTCCCGTCAAACGCACTTATGAAACCACCTGCCTCATAATTCTTAACAATCTTCGTCGTCACGACAACTGTTGAACAGCCGGTATCCACTAATGCCCGAACATTTCTGCCTGCAACTAAAACATTGACCAGAGGCAGTCTGCCAGGCTGCGCCATCAGTGAGTCAAAGGGGTGACTGCTGGCGCACCAGTTCCCCTTTGCTCGTTTCCCGGATCAGCGGTGCACTGAACTGCAATGTGGCCTTCCTTGCCACATCTAAAACACGTCACTGATTTTCTATGGCTGCCACTTCGCGCTATATGAGGCTCTCCGCGTACGACGCATTTGTCTTCGAATGAGTTCCGGCGCACTGCAGTTTTTCTTCTGTCAGTCAGCGTGTTGTTCGCCGCCACTGCGTTCACGGAGCTCTCTCCTCTCACAGCAAGTACTCTGGCCCTGCTAAGCACTTCGCCCAATGGAACACGCCCCACATTGTTGATCTGCTGCAACTGCTTGCTGATGTCATCAGGAAATCCGTTCACGAATGATAACTTTACAATATTATCAAGACCTTCTCCAACAAATCCTGACAGTCCAGCCAACCGCCTTATTTCATTTGAAAACACATCAATGGGCTCACCTGTCCATCTCATTCTGGTCAATTTATGATACGCAATGAAGGCACTGTCTGAAAATACTTCCTTTAGTTTTTCTTCGATTCTGTCAGCATCTTCCTGATCATTCTCCTCCATTTCTAAATATGTTGCAAGCGCAGAGCCTTCCAAGTACAGTGGGAGCAAACTCGCCACATCATCCACTTTCATGAGCTTGGCAACAAGTCGCACTTTTTTTATCCATGCGACAACATCTCCGTCTCCATTGAATGGCTTTATCATATCTTGGGAAATTTTTGCCATGCCGAAATAGCTTGTGGTTTTTTATTATAAAACAGTTAACAATGAAACAACACTTTCAACAAACTCCAATACACGTAAAACACTCCTTCCGTTCCCCTCACTATTCTCTCACTCCCCGCAAAAAATCTCCCCGTGTTACATTTTTCCGTTGCGTTGCCATGGCAACTCAGGAACTCTCACAATTATAAATTAACAAGCAATTAACATCAATGCAATTAACATGATAAGCAATATGTAAAAATAATTATATATATATATATATATATATATATATATATATATATATATATATATATATATATACTACACGCTCAATAATTCCGAAATTAATAATGATCTTTAACAGTTCATCGCGCGTACTTTTAATATTCACATATACAACTCATTCAATGATGTCGATACAATCGATTCTAATTGGCGTAAAATGCAAGCATTTCAAGTGATTCCAAGCATTTAACGACAGTAATGTCCAATGTTAGTTGCATATGTACTGTTATTGCATAGGTTTATAGACGCTAAATTTTCATGCACAATTTTTGTTTTACCCTTTGGTTCAATGCGTATCACCATTATATATAGTTTAGTGTAATCGTTTTCTTTTTAGAGAGATATTCTTTTCATGAAGAATGAACCTTTTCAATTAACCTTGAAACTATTCATTGTCATGCTTTTGTTTGCGAGCACCCAAAGTGAGGATTCTGTCCAATCCCTAAGCGAGGGCGAATACAGTCTAAACACTTGACAAGAGCGTAGAAATAAAAAACTACACGAGTTGTCGCTAACCTTAGCGAACGTCTCATTTTTATCCAGGTTGCCAAACACCTTCAGCTCCAGATCAGCCACACGTTCAGCTAAATCCGATATGGCAGACGTTTCTGAAAATTCGACCGACATCTGTCCAATAGAAAAAACTAAACAAAAACAGCCGCGTTGCATATCACGAAATATGATCAGGTCAAGCCAACAAATTTAATCATGTTGATTTACAATCAAATATGGTTGTGTTTTGAATCCAAAAAAGTCAAGCATACAGATACTAAGCATATGACTAATACAGCATTTAAGTGGAGTTAATATTCCCTATAAATGTAAAATATCACACACGCAACACAAAGCACCTTCCATAAGCTGAAACTGGGTGACTTCACCCGCATTGACTGGTGGTTGAGTCACTAATGAAACAGGGTATGACTAGAACCAAATTTTACCAATTTGTCAGGCATTGAATTTTTACACCGCATCAGAGTGAGTTATACAAAATCTCATATATCACTCACGATATACTTTTTTTACATAGTAATATTTGCGGCAAAACATAATGTTTGATTACAGTACCTGATTTAATTAAATTTTAGTGCTTGATAGGAGTTAAGTTTGTTTCATTTTGTTAAACTAAACTTGGTTATAAGTTATACGTTTTTCGAAGACACTCGGTAAGCTGTGTTCACCACTCATGTTGATCCATTTGTAAACTAAACAGTCCATTCATTCATTCAATTTCTGCATAATTTCTCATTTATACCATCCTATATTCTAGAAGGCCAAATATACATGACTAGCTATCAGGTCAAAATGTGTTATCGTGCTTCGTGTTTGTTTGTGTATCAGCACTACACACTACAACCGCATCAATGGCCGAGCAGAATTTCTGTCTCAAGTGGGACTCTCATCAGGTATCGCTGGCGGCCGCGTGCAACCGTCTGCGCCAGTGCGACGAACTCACCGACATGACGCTGTACTGTCAGAACGGGCGCTTTCATGTGCACAGACTGATTCTGTCGGCGTTCAGCGGCTATTTCCGCAGCATGCTCAAAGTTGGTACTTTTGATCGCCTCGGGCACTGGCGCTTAATAATTGGTTTTTAACATGGGTTCGATCGAACAGCAGGAATTCGATGAGTCAGTTTAAGGGGTTCAACGGTTTGTTTCACCCTCTCGTGTGATTCGTCACTTCACGCTCTGATTGGTCATCATTGACTGCAGCTAATCACGCCACATCGCTTGGTCTTGATATCTGTGCTGCAAGCAACTCGGTCCACTCAGTAGTAGCCTACTTGTGTGACTATCTTGATCGTACTTTATTTGTGATTTTTCTATAATACTTCAAACACGAATGGTCCGATGAATGCATGCATGGAACTTGTGGGGTTCCGTCAACCTTCAACAGGGTCAAGAACCGCTGTACTAAATTGTGCTCATACATTTCAATATTGACATGATCAACTATGGCCACCTATAATAATTCTAGTTTTAATGAAAATTTGTTCGGGCTGCTCTACCAACACCCAGATCCGCAAATTTGTTGGACTCCGTGGTGTAGTGGTTAGCACACCCGCCTTACAAGCGAGAGTACCGTGATTCGAATCCCGGCGTAGGATAATTTCATTGGGCTAATTCTATAATCCAACAGCCCCTGTCCACCCAGCAGTAAATTGTACCAGATATCAGTCATGTATTGTGTCATGCATTCTGGGGAGGTGGCCCTCTCTAATACGTCTTACGTCCTTGTGGCGCCATAGCGTGGAGAGGGTCGGTTCTGCTCTGGCAGCGAGCTGCACGGGACACACTTGTGTGTTCATAAGCTTCGGCTTCTTCCCGTGTAGCAGCTGTCACTTGAGGCCTTCAACCTTAATATTCAGTCCTTTCAATAGCTGAGTGTGTGTGTGTGTGTGTGTGTGTGTGTGTGTGTGTGTGTGTGTGTGTGTTTGTGTGTGTATTGACAGCAGCAAGCGTGCGAGGCGCACGTGACAGTGGTGTTGATGGAGGCGGCGCTGGCCGACGTGCGACTGCTGGTCGAGTTTGTCTACACGGGCTGCGTGAACGTGGCTCACACCCGACTGCCGTCGTTCCTGCGACTGGCGCGCGCACTGCAGATCAGCGGACTGTGTGACAAAGACGGCCTGGTGCGTGCAGCTAGCTCTCTTCTCTGTCTGCCTGTCTGTTTTCCATTTGTTATGTCTTTGTGTCTTTATCTTGGAACAAATTCGTTTGAGCGGTTTTAGTGAACATTTGTTTGTTTGTGTATGTATGTGTGTGTGTTTGTGTATGTATGTGTGCTGCAGCTGAACACCCCGCCAACGGACGACAAGAGTGGTGGCGAGAGCGCGACAACTAGCTGCGCCACCACTCAAGATCGAATCCTGTCACATTCTCCCGCGCCGACTTCCTGCAGCAATCCGCCGGTTTCCGTCAATCATTGCTCCACGCCACCACCACCGCTGCCGCTGCCAGTTGTTGATCAAAACATCACTCATCAGAGCGTTTTGGATGGAGAAAGCCCAGGCGGCGTCGATGAAACAACGCCCAAGTTAGACGCCGTCGAATTGAAACAACACGATTGGCCGAGTGAAACGACGTCGACCATTGGCTCGGCTGAGTCTTGGACTCATGAACTTCTGTCCCTGTCTCAATCAGTTTCGGCTGGCGAAGGTAAGACATGAGTTGTGTACTATACCGCTTGTTTTCAGTCTGAGCGTGTTTTCCTCCAGTTTGTGATCTATTAAAAGACTTAGATGGTGAAGGGTGAAAGGATAAATCGAAAGCGCTGTTTTTGAGATATGTACATTGTCAATAACATGATGTGGATGGTGCTTACTTCGAGACAATTCTATGGGGTTTCAATGGACCGAACACATTGAACATCACGGAGTTCAATATCACGCGTTGAATATCATGGAGTTCGACCTCGCGTAGCCACATGCCTGTATATTTCGTCTCTTCACTATAACCTAACATTAGTCAACAAACGAACAAGTATTTGCAATGATGCAACACTTCACAATTGTCGAACATATTTATACCAATGTATTGTTGTCACTTTCCCATAGTTATTGCTAGGAGAAATGGTTCATAGAGACGCGTCTATGTGTGTGTTTGTATGTGGGTGTGTTGAGGCGGTACGGTGTACACGTGTCGGGTGTGCTGTCGACGCTACTCGAACCGCGTCTCGCTGGCCGAACACATCAAAAGTCACCAGGGCCGCACCGTGTGTCCGGTGTGCGAGCGCGTTTTCAGCATGGTCGGCAACCTGCGCTCTCACATGCGCACTGTGCATGGCATGAGCGAGCACGCCGTGCGACAACTGGTGCCGACCAGGGCGCGCAGTGCACCCGTGCAGCTGGCGGCGACGGCGGCGGCGGCTCGAATGACGTTGTCAGAGCTGGGCATCGCACCGCCGCTGCATTGAGACGGCATCAGTGATGTGGTGGCGGCACTTCACCGCTGCTGGGCGGACAGCATGAAGGCTGCTGGCTCGTGGCAAGTGAGGAGAATGAGCTGTAGATGTTTGTAGCCTGTAAGAGATAATTTGAAAGCAAGTGTACGCGTTACCAAGATATTCCAGCCTCTGCTAGCAAGATACAGCTTTCTTGTTCATCTGATTTGTTAGCATAAGCGGCTGCGATTCATCGGATGCAAGATTTAATTGTGCCATCATATTAGATCATCATAGCCCACATTAGTAATCAGGAGTGGCGGCGCCAGGGTTTTCTCCCTGGGGGATTGAGGAAAAAATGCGGGGACATGGCGAAACACGAGGAACTTCAAGCGAAATGTTCATGATCAGGATTGTTGGGGAGCTCAGAGGGGACTTGGTACATTTTTGGGATCTTCAGCCCCCCTGGCGCCGCCATTGGCATTCAGCTATGCATGCTCACTTTGACATTGTACTCATTCGCAGCTCACACAATCACTGATGGATGCTTTGTGAGTGAAATATTGCATGCGCCCGTTGATTTTTTAAGTCTGTCGTTATTTGAAACAATTGTTTGTTTTCCTTGATGGTTTTTGTAGAGCTTTTATTAATAGAAATACATCAAACTCCATGAAACATTTATTAACATCAACATCAACACTGATACAACACCGACATAAAAACACCGACAGGTAGTCATGAAGATAATACTAGTAGAGCCATAGAACACACACAACATACAAAATACAAAATATATAAATACATGTATGAAACGGCGACATGGAAATCTGCAGGTAGGCAGGTCTGGAAATCATTCTCTAGTTTGATTGCACGATAAAAAATGTCATCTGGAGATTGTTCGCATCGTGATTATCAGTGAAAAAGAATACAAAAGGGAAGCTGTTAAGCGCGCGACCCAAGTGAAGACTTTAGTAGACAAACACAGACACACTGGTTTCTTACATTTAATAGTGAAAGCCGCAATATTGTGTTGTCAGCACCAGATCATCTCTAGACGACTAGCTAGGGGCAGTGGCTGAATGGCCAACAAAGACTGGCCACTGGCCAAATAACCAAACACGACAGTGGCCTGTATTCGAACGCCCGGCCCAAACAGCGGCGCTACATGAGACAGTGTAGGTCATGTAGATCATAAGATCATCAGGTCACAAATGCTGCTGAAGACAGGAAGGTTGATCTCAGTGTAAGAGGACGGATTTTTGCATTCTGTCTCTGTAATTGCGGTCAATAAGCTACTAGACCGCAATTACAGAGACAGCATGCGAAAATCCGTCCTCGTACACTGAGATCAACCTTCCTGTCTTCAGCAGCATTTGTGACCTGATGATCTCATGATCTACATGACCTACACTGTCTCATGTAGCGCCGCTGTTTGGGCCGGGCGTTCGAATACAGGCCACTGTCGTGTTTGGTTATTGAGTCTTTGTTGGCCATTCAGCCACTGCCCCTAGCTAGTCGTCTAGAGATGATCTGGTGCTGACAACACAATATTGCGGCTTTCACTATTAAATGTCAGAAACCAGTGTGTCTGTGTTTGTCTACTACAGTCTTCACTTGGGTCGCGCGCTTAACAGCTTCCCTTTTGTATTCTTTTTCACTGATAATCACGATGCGAACAATCTCCAGATGAAACTCATATCTACGACTAATTCACACATATCTACGACTAATTCACACATATCTACGACTAATTCACACATATCTACGACTAATACACTCATATCTACGACTAATTCACATATATCTACGACTAATTCACACATATCTACGACTAATTCACACATATCTACGACTAATACACTCATATCTACGACTAATTCACATATATCTACGACTAATACACACTTATCTACGACTAATTCACACATATCTACGACTAATTCACATATATCTACGACTAATACACACTTATCTACGACTAATTCACACATATCTACGACTAATACACTCATATCTACGACTAATTCACACATATCTACGACTAATACACACTTATCTACGACTAACACATATCTACGACTAATACACACTTATCTACGACTAACACATATCTACGACTAATACACACTTATCTACGACTAACACATATCTACGACTAATACACACTTATCTACGACTAACGCATATCTACGACTAATTCACACATATCTACGACTAACACATATCTACGACTAACACATATCTACAACACCAACAACAACATTTATTTGGTGACACGCGTCAACATGTCAAAAAAACACGCGCGTTAAACAGCAAGATAAGCCAAAATATTCAAGGATAAACATAAAACATGAACAAGCACAAGAGTAACTGACAAAAGGGAACATGACTTAATTAAGACATCACAAATAGCAAGTGGATGCAAAGGTAAGAGCAAGCGTAAGAAATCAGATTGAAGCATACGAAGTAAGGGTGAGAGAAGTGGAATCAAATGATAATTCAAATAATTATCTAAAGAGTGCCGAACGAAATGAGGAATAGGAAGTGGCTTACAGAACAGTACGAGGAAGCGAGTTGTACAGTCGGGGAGCAAAGAAAGAAAAAGACTTCGAAGACCAAGATGACTCGTTCAAGGCTCGAGGGCAGACAAGAGGGTGAGGATGACGAGAATGGGCAGTAGCAACAGTGAGGAGACCAGAAAGATGAGAGGGTTGACTAGGATCGTGAATAAGTTTAAAAATAATACAGCAAAGACGAAAATGAATACGAGGAATAATGGGGAGCCAACGAAACTTAAACAGAAATTGAGATGTATGACGACAGGGAGAGGGCGAGAGAACAAAACGACAAGAAGAGTTGATGACACGCTGGAGAATGCGGAGAGAATATCGAGGAACATGAAAGTGCAAAGAACAGCAATAATCAATCCGAGGAAAGATAAGGGAGAGTACAAGTTTGATAGCAGACGGACGATCAATAAGTAAGATGTCTAGTTGCTTAAAGGTTATCACAGAAGCTAGGTGCGTGCATTGTATCAAGCAAGCTCAAGTATTGTCGGCGGGGCGGATAAACCCAGGTGGCGGGTTGTAGTTTGCCAGCTCCTGATGTAGCACAGTCAGCGGTGCTCTGTCTGACATCTCATTGAAAATGGAGCGAAAGAGGAGGATGCTAGCGTACAAGCGTTGTGTGTTTGCAAAACAAGCTGGATTTCATGGAGGTTTTGCAGGTGAAATGAATGTACAAGTGTGTGTACATTCATTATTCATTTCATTATTTCATTTTAAACTAATACATATTTCATACATAATACATATTTCAACTGATATATATATATTTCAACTAACACATATTTAATCATTCATTCATCTACATTTTAATACAGATGTGTGAATGTGGCGACACACACCGATACGACTAATACACACTTATCTACGACTAATACACAGGCAGAAAAAATCGGGAAAACAAATGAAAGCTTCCGTCAGCACACGAATGCTGGTACTATGAAGCACAATTACCCGATTCCTTGAATAATCACGCGAGGTATACAAAAGACCATCACTATCGCTCTGAAGCCGCAAGCACTGATGTTAAAAATAATCCTTTTCAAATATATTCAAGTACCAATAATCGGATTGTGAAAATAGATGGTACATTTTGTCTATAAAAAGGACTGTGAAACGGATTGTGAAAATATATGGCATATTTTGCGTGTAAAAACGGACGACAAAGCTGGTACGTTTTCACGTAGCACAGCGTGGGTATAATGCTCTTATAAAAACTGTACAATACAATATACACTTCATTACAGTACAACACATAAATACACTGATAGAAAAATGTTGGATCGTGGGGATTGTCTGGAAGGAAGACGAATCCTGCGCACGGTATCCAGCCTGAATGCATTATTCATTGCCGGTAGAATTTCAATGTAGATGTGTGAATATGTGTTAGAGGAGGTGGCGAATTCAATATGAAAAGTGAGAACACAAGTATTTTTGCGTTCCTCCTTTTCTTAGTAATTTTTCAAGCTACTAAATAAAATACGCGGGGTGTCAGACTCACATACACACACACAACACATGCACAAGCTTCACACACAACGCAACAACCAATCAGCGGTGAGTCGGTCACCCGCTCGCACCCGCGGGGCATGGACACTTGAAAACACACACACACACACACACACCGACACAACTATACACACTCTCTCGCACACAATACACAATTCAACCATACGCGACAACACAACAGGTACATAGGACAGCATAAAATGCTTGGTGTTTTCAAGATCTGCTGGGAAAAATAGATGAAGCGTTTTCTCAGTTTGAAACTGAGTGGCAAAAGCACATGCGCGTTCCCTACGCAACAATGCACGCCATTTTCTTCTCTCTTCTGCGTCGAAATCGTCCCAATACAAGCCAGAACAACAGAGACACATACATCAAGTGTGCACTCGCAACAACAGCCATTTCAAAAAACAACTGCAGACAAATCGTTCTCACGCCAACTCATTTCACCAGCAAAACCTCCATGAAATCCAGCTTGTTTTGCAAACACACAACGCTTGTATGCTAGCATCCTCCTCTTTCGCTCCATTTTCAATGAGATCTTAGACAGAGCACCGCTGACTGTGCTACATCAGGAGCCGGCAAACTACAACCCGCCACCTGGGTCTATCCGCCCCGCCGACAATACTTGAGCTTGCTTGATACAATGTACGCACCTAGCTTCTATGATAACCTTTAAGCAACTAGACATCTTAATTATTTTTGCTTCTTTTCTGTTGCAGGAAACTCACCCGAGATAAACATCAAATGCCAACTTTGGCTTATATCTTATTTCCCAGAGCTTTCGTTCCGGCTTGCAATGATAGAAAATAATCGGCCCTCAGCAAAAAAGTCTGCGACCCCTGGCTTACATGCACGTGATTTTGCCCTGCAGTGGCGGCGCCAGGATTTTTCCGATAAGGGGGCTGATGGCGGGCTAAGGAAAAAGTTGAGGGGGCTTGACGAAGCATGAAGAGCTACACTCGAACGCTGACTACATAATATTATAATGAGGCATTGGGGCACACTGACTCATTTCTCGAACTTGAACCATAATTACAGGACTTCGTTTACAGCGGTAAGAAATTTTAATGTTCACGATCATAATTTTGGGGGGCTTGACATATTTTCAGCCCCCTTGGCGCCGCCACTGTTGCCCTGCCTGCTGAGCAGTTCTGTTGATCGAGTACCAATGATAGTGACGACCCGCGGCGTGGGTGCCCAACAATATCAAATAACAACACCAGCCAATACGGCCTCATCGAGTCAACACAGACACATTGTAATATCTCTACAATGACGCCTCACATATCGCCACAGCCACTCAAACAGTGCGTGAACTCACACTGCCACCAAATACTGTGATTGAATACTGCCTAGCAATGCACACTGTGAGATCATCAAGTGACGTCACGCGTCGCTGCACACACGACAAACATTGTGTGTGTATGTATGTGTGTATGTATGTGTGTGTGTGTGTGCGCATCATCCAAATTAGCACGTGAAATCCGTATAATTGATCTCTTGTGTGGAAGAGAAATTGACAGACTAGCACATGATCCTCGGCCCATATAAGTACAACACATACACAAACACACACCGACGAAACAGAAACATACATAGGCAAAACACCAAACACATTCTCTAGACTAGCACAAATCACCCGGCTACCGTGTTATCATATCTCGGCTTCATCAAGTGTGCGAGTAACGTGGCCGTTGCCGTTTTGCTCGGCGGACGAGTGGAAGCGCGTCCGTTCGTCTCGCACCACTCCGGCCATATTCTCCAGCGAGAGCGTCAAATTAACGGACGGACGCCGCCGCCGCCCGCAAACCAGCGGCTCCATCATCTGTCATACAGTCATCATCTGTTACCCCATCATCATCATCTGTCATCATGTGTTACCCCATCATCATCATCTGTCATCATGTGTTACCCCATCATCATCATCTGTCATCATGTGTTACCCCATCATCATCATCTGTCATCATGTGTTACCACATCATCATCATCTGTCATCATGTGTTACCCCATCATCATCATCTGTCATCATGTGTTACCCCATCATCATCATCTGTCATCATGTGTTACCCCATCATCATCATCTGTCATACAGTCATCATCTGTTACCCCATCATCATCATCTGTCATCATGTGTTACCCCATCATCATCATCTGTCATCATGTGTTACCACATCATCATCATCTGTCATCATGTGTTACCCCATCATCATCATCTGTCATCATGTGTTACCCCATCATCATCATCTGTCATGATGTGGACGGGCCACATTGCCCCAGTCGGCCGAACTGCCAAATCACACTCATTATATTAATTGTTATCAATCACAGGCAAATCCAGTAGATAGGGGAAGAGTGTAGGAGACACAATTACCATCATGTGGTGGCCCCTCGTACCGTCAGCGCCCAAACTACATAGATAAACGGAGAAATACACGAGAAAGAAGCAGAATGAGAGAAATGAGAAAGGCACACAAATTCACCAGATAATTGGCCGTCTCTGTGCTGAGCAACGACTGGTGCAAGTCGTCATCGTCGGACATCAGTTGCCCATTGCCTCGGTCGTCGACACGCTCAATCGACACACCGGCCGCTGCATTCAGCATCGACATTCCTGCCGTGCAGCGTCGCCGCAGCATTACGTCCGAGTCGCCGTCATCACCCGACGTCGAAAGCGACGAATACACCGTGCCGTCGCTGTTGCACGCCGCATCCAGACTGGCAGACAGCTCACTGTCGAGGACCGGCTGGTCGAGACCGTCGCCGGCGCATGCTTCTGAGTCGCGTGCATCGCTGCTGCCGTCGTCCTCCTCGTTCTGACACTCGGAAAGTCGGCGCAGCTCGTGCCGCATCGTGCCAGATCCGTCGACCAAGCGTAATGCTGCCGAGTGGCGGCCGCTCTGCTGGCTGTCACACTGGCGGCGCTGTGTTCGTGGTGCTGGACGCCCAGAGGCGGTCGTCAGCGGTGATGATGCGAACAAGTCGTCAAGCTGCTGCATGCGCAAGTGCAGCCGCTGCGACTGCTCGAGCTGCGATTGTTGGCGTATCAGCAGTTCCTCGAGGCGCTGAAAGCTGGTCGTCTGACGGTCCAGCGCCTGTTGAATCTGAACACACACACACACATACATACAACTGTTGAAAACACGTTGTATAAAAGACATTAAGAAGTGCAGAGTTTCTCGTATACAGAGCCATAGACGAGTGGAATAAGCTGCCCATTGAATTTGTTCAACGTTAAAATTGTCTGAGTCCAAATATAAACTTCATGGGAAAAGAAACAGGACAGTTCGATCCGAAGCTCATTTTCTGTAGCACAACTCAGTGAGTACACACACACACACACACACACACGCAATACAACATCATATATATGTAGAGTGAAGTGTGTCACCAACTAAATCGGCTCTTGAGTATTGCTTGATACTAGCTCGATTACAGAATAGAATTGGCCAGATTAATAAGAAAATCGGCAATGAGTGAAGAGGTCGCACCCCATTACAACATGACCACACGCAAAACAATAACAAATGTTGCAATAGAGACGTAATATTTCGCTAGCCGGGCATGACTGGTTTTCACCCCCCCCCCTCCCCATTCGCACCACCAACAATCACACACCATATTCTCGGGCTTCTGGAGAGCGGCCATCTGCTTGCGACGCTCAAACTCCTCGACACACTGCTCTTCAAACTCGTGCACGCTCTCCAGCGTCTCGGCGTCCACAAACAATTTGATTCCGCGGTCGTGAAACTTGGCAACGCGCCGGTAGCGATTGAAACACAGCTTGAGCAGCCGATAGAGCAGCTCAAACAACACGAGCGGCGGCGGACAGACGGTCTTCGAATCGTACTGCATCACCAGCCGATAGCGTTGAAACATCCACACCTGGTGGGCCACGGCGTGAATGTCGCTGAAGATGTTGTTGAAGACGGCAATCAGCAGGTTGAGCATGAGAATGTTGGCGACCAGCAGGTAGGCGGTCATGGCGACCACGGTGATCCATAGCTCGCACGGCTGCTGTTTGTCTCCGTCACCGCAGTCGGGCTCAATATCGGGCGCAAATACCTCGCCGTACAGCATAAAGTAGGGCTGGTAGAAGACGTGGCGTAGCAGGTACCAGCTGGCAGGTTGGTGCGGGTAGCGCACAGACTGACGCAGCACGCCAAACGAGAACAACACAATGACCAGCAGCACAAGCAGGTGCATCATCTTAACCAGCATCTTGCCCGCGATTGCCACCATTGGTCCCAGGTATTTTTCCACGCTCAATGTTTCAAATAAGCGAATGTACCTGCGTATACACCAGCACACACACACGCGCACAAAATACTGTTTCAGCGCTAGATGTGTAGATCATTGGAATACTCTTGCTGAAGAAATTGTGATGTCAAAAACATGGCGATATTAAAAACACATACTGGAAAAGAGATGAGAATACGAGGCAGGACAATGTAAGTTCAGCTAATTTTCTGCCAGTATACAACTATGCCAGTGGTTCTCAACCTTTCTCAGTGCCCGCACTCTTTTCAAATAAGAAGTCAGTTCTCACACCCCCTTGATTTTGTATAGCTATATGCTTTTTAATTCGATATTTACTCATACAGATAAAAGTTCCTGTAAGAAAGTTTTTTTCAGGGGAAATATACAGCATATGTAAAAACATTCTTTCTTTCATTATTCACAGGATTCCTGTCACCCCTTATGAAGTAGTCTCGCACTCCTGACTTAGGTGAATACACACACGCATACACACCAGTAGACACTATTGCAGCAGATAAGAACACGCGCCCAGCGGAATGTGGCGGCGGTGTAGCGCAGCGGTTGTAGAAGCAGGTAGCTGCCAATGAAAACGGTGTCGCACAAGTTCCACAAACAAGACAGCCATGTGCACAACTTTTGACTGCACCGTCGCCCCATACCAACACACACACACACACACGCGCACGCGCTCACGATCAGGTACAATTACATCAGGGGTCCAAGTCCTTTGTGTACAAGTCCCAGGTGTACAATTCCCTTGGTGCTCCATACGACCCTGTCTCCGCTCATTATTCAGTCACGCATATGCCACGCTATACGCCACGTGTTTGTAGCAGAAATAAAAACAATTGATAATAAAAAACAAATTACAATAGTAAAACTATTGATAACAAGAAACCAATATAGAGAAATAGAGCCAGAAGATATATCAACTGGAAATCCTCAGCATTTAACTGATAGACTCTTTTACTCTCACTATCAGCAAAAATCAACTTTTGGCTGTGAACGAAAACAAACAATACACGCATACTGAAAACAACCCGTGTAGCGTGTCTGCTAGAATATATATTGAAAACAGCGTGTGTACCGTGTCTGCTAGAATATATATTGAAAACAGCATGTGTACCGTGTCTGGTAGAATATATATTGAAAACAGCATGTGTACCGTGTCTGCTAGAATATATATTGAAAACAGCATGTGTACCGTGTCTGCTAGAATATATACTGATAATAGCGTGTGTACCGTGTCTGGTAGGGCTCCGAGATGATTACGTCCCGTACACGGTCCAGAGCCAAAGAGAAAATGTACAGAGTGACGTATACTTCTTGCCAGCGTGGGTACTGAGGACTCATTTCGACCAACACGACAAACGTCAGCAGACATAAAAACACCACGTATGACAACTGTTGCACACACATACACACACACACACACACACACACACACACACACACATCTCGATTTCTGTACGGAACATGTGAGTAAATTACGAAGTGAACGTGGACTAGACTTATATAACCAGATACTATAATATAATATATAATACTATAATATAAATTGCGCGTTATACCTATTAAATTTTCAGTTGTTCGTTTATGAAGATAGTTGTTCCGTTGTTTCGCCAGTGAATTGATTGTTTAGGAACATGTGGGTGTGTGTGTGATGTGTGTGTATGTCAGTGTGTGTGTGTGTGTGAATGAAATTGTACCGAAAAGCCCTTCGTGGAGTGCAACAAATGTTATAGTAAAAAAACCATAGTTTTCGCGGCCAGAAATACAGGTGGTTGTTGCATCAATTAAAATTTACGAATTACGATATAATTTCAGTAGGATATAGTTGTATCAATCCTAATTCAAAACGAATTAGGATAGACAAATACGCATTTTTGCTTCTGTCCGACTTTCAATTCCCTCAATTGGCAACCGCTCCATTCACCAGTTAAATGTTAAATGTCAAAGATTCAAGTCCTAAGTGACAGCTGCAACACGGGAAGAAGCCGAAGCGTATGAACACACAGGTGTGTCCCGTGAATCTCGCTGCCACCGCAGAACCAACCCTCTCCACGCTATGGCGCCACAAGAACGTAAGACGTATTAGAGAGGGCCACCTCCCCAGAATGCATGACAAAACACATGACTGATATCTGGTACCATCATTTACTGCTGGATGGACAGGGGCAGAAATTCTGCTCCGCCCGGTTTCGAACCACGGACCTCCCGCTTGTGAGGCGGGTGTGCTAACCACCACGGGGTCCACAGTTACGAAAGACTGCTTTATATGAATGAAATACTTGATAAATAAAAATTACATCTCACCGTCAAAGCCCAAAACTTCACCACGGGCGCCTTGTAAAACTCGTATATTTTACGCCGCAGATCCATCTGTTGTCTGCGGCCACCACCACCGCCTTGACCGGCAGCCGCCGACGAACTGACGTCCAAACAGTGATCGAACCCTGCGCCGCCGACACCACCGCCATCTGGCGACGTGTGATGACTACTGTGGCGGCGGCCAGTGGTTTTCAACGAGTCGAAGTGGGCCGTACTGTGGCTCTTGACTCCATTAAACAGAGAGGTGGGAAAATCCACCGACTGTGCAGACGAAAATCAAACACCAACGGGAGCGATTACATGAGAGAAATTAAGGAGAGAACAATAATAAAAAATAACGAATAAATACATAATATAAAACCAAAATTAAGATAAAAAGGCCTGAATGGCCACAATCGCACCTGCGACCCGTTCATGTCTCGACACCGTTGCGCATCGTCGAATTCGACTAAAACGGCGTCTTCAACGTCGTCGGCTCCGTCACAGTTTTCTCTGGCCGTCATCTGAGTCCAGTGTTCTTCGGCAGTGTGCGGCATCAGCCTGAGCTCATCGCGCGAGCAAAACTCCAGCCGCGAAATGAACACGGGTACAAGCAGTGCCATCACCACCTGCACACATACACACACACACACATACACATACACACACACACACACACACACATACACACACACACACACACACACGACAAATTATTTGAAATATCAACATCTAAACGAGGACAAGATAAAAAAGCTTTTACAAAAGAGGAATCGCAGGGACGTGGATAAATACAGTTTTCCAAAGCGTTGCATCAATCAGTGGAATAATATACCGGCAAACATAACAGACCAAAGGACAATAAAACAGTTCAAAGAATGTTATGACAACTGCAAACGTGTCGGGTTGTCCACGACAAATAAGTAAAGCAAAATAAACAAAATAATAAAAAATAACAAAAATAAAATATAATTCCTTCAAACAATATGGAGAAATCACGATAAAAAAGACGACAGACAAAGAAACAAACAAAACGCCAAGTTGTATAAAAAATAGGCCGATCTGGCAACCACCTGCAAATGGCCGTGGCGGCGCAGTCGCAGCGCGCCAGTCCACAGCTCGGACAGCAGCACCTGGCAACACGGCCGCGCCAGCAGTCGCTTGTGGTCGGCCATCACGGCCAGACTGAGACAAGTCTGGCAACTCCAGCTGGCCAGCTCGCATGTCAATAACTGTTTCAGTCCGTCTTGATCGCATATATACGCCGAGTCAACCACCTCGAGCGCTGCCAGGACACATACATACATACATACACAGTTAAATAAAGGTTAAATGCCTAAGTGACAGCTGCTACACGGGAAGAAGTAGAACCTTATGAACACACAGGTATGTCCCGTGCAACTCGCTGCCACCGCAGAACCGACCCTTTCCACGCTATGGCGCCACAAGGACGTAATACGTATGAGAGAGGGCCACCTCCCAAGAATGCATGGCACAACTCATGACTGATATCTGGTACCATTTACTGCTGGGTGGACAGGGGCTGTGGGATTGTAGAATTCGCCCAATGAAATTCTGCTCCGCCGGGTTTCGAACCACGGACCTCCCGCTTGTGAGGCGGGTTTGCTAACAACTACACCACGGAGTCCACAAAATGTACGAGTATATAACCTAATGTGTGTATACATATACCGTAAAACCTCTATTTAAACGACATCTCTAATTAAACGTTAATTTGATGAACTCTTCTCTTTTGACAATAGCTGTAACTGACTGGTTTTTATTAGTGAATTTGTGATTAATTACCAGTAATAACCTTGTATTTGTGTCTTTCGTTAACTATATATGCATACGTTTAATGTTTACCATTACGTTTGATAAAAATGATCATATCTTCTCAAAGTTCTCACCAGTTAGTGGAAAAATACAACAACACCCTCTAATTGAACGAGGGAAGGTTTGAAAAATACGAGGGAAGGTTTGAAAAAAATACGAGGGAAGGTTTGAAAAAAAAATACGAGGGAAGGTTTGAAAAAAAATACGAGGGAAGGTTTGAAAAATCGAACGGCATGTCGCTCAAATAAAGGGTTTACGGTAACCTGAGCGTTAAATCCATATATCCCCTTTCTTCTTGACTGACCGATATTTTCAAACTCGTCGGCCATCTCGTTGAGATCGTCGGAGACAGCAGAGTCGAGGTTGTCGTCGGCGGCCTCCTGCGCCAGCGACTTGTACAAGCGACACGCCACCAGACACTTGGCCAACGAGTCCTCGTGGCGCCGCCAGAAAAAGCGCGCCAGCCACGGCCGGTTGGTCAGCACCGCCCACATCTGCACCACAATTGTATAATATGCATTTCTCCTCACAATAAAATCAACAGAACAAGCAAAGCGGATACACTAAACACTAATTATTATAATATATGCATGTGGAATGAAACCGAAGATATCAACGCTGAATATAAACACAACACATAAATGTGACCTGTTCATGCAGATAAATCATGATTTTTTGTCTAGAAAGAAAAAACCACCGGCGCCATTCAGCAGCTAATATTCCAAAGTACTGACATACATTTCTCAAGTGAAGAAGCCATGACAACACTGACCATCAGCTCGCTGAACGGATAGCGAAATACACATCCGTCGGCGGCAGCCAGTCCGGCGTTTGGCAACAATCCGTCCATTCCGTCCGTCGACCACGGTGCGTACGAGTTCGAGTCGTGAGTTCGATTCAAGTTCGTGTTGCAGCCCTGAGCGCTGCCGCCGCTGAAATTGCTGTCGCCCGACTTGTGACCAAGACGGTTGGACGCGCGGCCGGGCGGCGCCAGAGCGGCGACAGTGCACGGCGTGTTGACGGCACTACTGCACGTGACAAACACGGCACCGCCGCTGCTTCTACTGGAGCGCAACATGATGTTGTTGTATACGACGCGGAACTTGCGCCGAGAATACAACGATCTGCACACACACACACACACACTCAAACAAAAATGTTACCCTGCCCTGCCACACAAATGTTAACAAATGCCACACAAATGTTAACCTGACCTGGCGGGCCGCAAACTCACCTGTAAGCGCCTCCCATTAGGTGATTAATCGCCCGTCCAATGTCGAACAGGGAAAGTCGACCATGAGGTGAATAGCTCTTGCACACGTCGGTCACAATACAATGCAGGGAGTTGGCAGGTCCCTGGTTCTGCAACGTTACAATGTTTGGCATGCAGAATACACACACAAACACACAACGATGCTAAAACCCGGAATGTCAAGTTAAAAAAAGAAATAATTAACGGGAAAATTTAAAGGGAAAACCTGAAAAGTCACGTAAAAATGCAAAACAAAAGCAATGAGACAATTAGTCAGTGCTGTGAAGTATTTAATTCCGCTGTGAAATAGGCTAGGTGATGAAGGAAAGTTGTTTGTTACCGAGTTGTACAGCTCCTCGAGTCTGGCGATGGTGAGGTAATTTCTCATCATAACACCACTCTCCAGCAGAAGTTTGACAAAATCGACGCGGTCGTTCACCAGAGCATCACTCATTACCTGCTCAAGAACGCCTACACACACACACACACACACACACACACACACACACACACACACACACACACACACACGTGTTTAGGATGTACAGTAGCCGGCAAAGGGTCGGACGCCAAGCACAAAAACATAATTTCGTATTGACGGCATGAAACAAGTGACACAACAATTTTGTCACAATTTTGTATTGACTACTTATTGAATGTACTGCTATAAATTGATAATTTTTCACTAGCCATGGCTGGAAAGGAAGAGAGCAAATGTTTGGTAGCTTGCACAACAGAGCTTGCGGTGACCACGACACAAAAGCCGACCCCTATTGATGCCTACCACTGAGCACACGCGGTCAAATGACTGGCACACGTACTACCACTGAGCACACGCGGTCAAATGACTGGCACACGCACTACCACTGGGCCGCCTCACCTGGGGACCATTCAACGCCGCCATGACCACCGCGGGAAAACACGGTGGCGCGCGCAATATCAACGCGGTTCCAGCTGAGCGCCAGATGCAGTTGATCGGGTGCCGACATGTGGTAGCCTCTGAGCAGCGCCTTCAATATAGTCTCGTCGAGCTCGTGTCCCTCCGTGCAGCTGTACACGGTGATCTGCGTGACAAGTGAGTCCGCATCCAAACACAAACACACGCACTCACTGGGGTATCGAGGTATCGATACAACCACGACAAATTGACTGGCAGAATCAATGTGCAATTATACTCCCCGACATTTCTACTGAGTTCAGTTCATTGGATATATTATCATCACAATCAGCATGGTAAAACGAAGCAATACACGACAAGCGTGTGTGTGTGTGTATGCAATTATAGAAGTGTAACGGTAATTTGGCGGGCGTATTATGGCAAACAGTACCAGTTCACGTCGATGACAACACTGAATAATATCGGCGAGCAGCTTGTCCGAGTGCTGCCGGCCCAGTATGGCGTGTATCATAGCCAGCACGCGCTGCTGTATCATTGGCGAGTCGAGGATCGACACGCCCTTATCGCAGCTCACCAGCCTACCACACACACAAGCACAAGCACAGATGGGATGCAGAGAAATTCAGCTTGAATTTCCAAATAGAAGAATAGTACTTGGTGGAGTGAATTATTGGCAAACATAGCAAATCAAATAGGCGTGAAAGGATTTAAACAAATGCACGATAATAGATTAACAAATGTGAATAAGTTTAAACAGTTGAAACAAATATAAGATAACGAGGTATGCAAAATAATACAGAAAAGGTTGAATGTTGAACACACAGGTGTGTCCCGTGCAGCTCGCTGCCACCACAGAACCGACCCTCTCCACGCTATGGCGCCACAAGGACGGAAGACGTATTAGAGAGGGCCACCTCCCCAGAATGCATGTCACAACTCATGACTGATATCTGGTACCATCATTTACTGCTGGGTGGACAGGGGCTGTGGGATCATATAATTCGCCCGATGAATCCGTGGTGCAGTTGTTAGCATACCCGCCTCACAAGCGGGACGTCAGTGGTTCGAAACCCGGCGGAGCAGAATTTCATTGGGCGAATTCTACAATCCCACAGCCCCTGTCCACCCAGCAGTAAATGATGGTACCAGATATCAGTCATGAGTTGCGCCATGCATTCTGGGGAGGTGGCCCTCTCTAATACGTCTTCCGTCCTTGTGGCGCCATAGCGTGGAGAGGGTCGGTTCTGCGGTGGCAGCAAGCTGCACGGAACATACCTGTGTATGTTCATAAGCTTCGGCTTATTCCCGTGTAGTAGCTGCCACTTAGGCATTTAACCTTTTTTATTAAATAAATACAGCTCCGCCGGGTGATAAGAGAAAAATAAAAAAGATAGATAGAAGGATAGTTGATAATGGATGAGGAAGGACAAACTTGATAGCGAAGGCGAGAATATCGGTCACACGTCCACTGCCTTCACACACGACCACAGGCACTGGCGGCGTGTCAGTCACGTAGTCCAGCACGGCTCGCAGCGTGTTCAAACCGCCTTCAACCACCACGCATACCACAGGAATGCCGCCACTTACACCTGACACACACACACACATACACGTTTGACAAATTTCGACAGAATAAGTCAGTAAGTGTGTAGTGCTAGCACACCCGCCTCACAAGCTGGAGGTCCGTGGTTCGAAACCCGGCGGAGGAAAATTTATTTGGGCGAATTCTATAATCCAACAGCACCTGTCCACCCAGCAGAAAATGATGGTACCAGATATCATTCATGAGTTGTGTCATGCATTCTGGGGAGGTGACACTCTCTAATACGTCTTCAGTCCTTGTGGCGTCATAGCGTGGAGAGGGTCGGTTCTGCGGTGGCAGCGAGCTGCACGGGACACACCTGTGTGTTCATAAGCTTCGGCTTCTTCCCGTGTAGCAGCTGTCACTTAGGCATTTAACCTTTAACTAAAAAAGTTAGGTTTGCCAACAAACCTTTCCCCTGACGTTTTATTGTGCTCTTATGCGTTTACTTTCTATTGTGTTATTTGTGTTGTTTCGATTGTGTCGATTGGTAATGTTAATGCCAGATAGAGGCAGTGTTGCAAGCTGGTTAAATGGTGCAGCGGTAGAGTCGCGGTCTTGGAGCCAAGAGGTAAGCGGTTCGAATCCGCTTGATTCACCGACGGAAAATGCATGTATATATCACGGCTGTGACACTGGGCAGAACATTCGCGCGCTGAATACCAAGCAAAACCCCAACAAGCGACCGGTACACAGAAGAAACTCACGCGAGGAAAGTCGCTGCCTGGAAATGTGTTTCTCGAGGTCGCGCCTCAGCAGATAATCGGCTCCGTAGCGTCCTGCCGTGCCATCGTCGGCCAGAATAAAGTTCGTGTGACGTGCATTCAACTGCATGCCGCTGCCATACAGACAGACACACACACACACACAAACACACACACAAACAGGCATGCATGTGCTTGATGTAGCGCTCGACAGGCGCTCATGTGCTGTCTTGCGCTCGATTGTTTGATATTTCTATGCTGCGAGCGACAGCAAATATAAACAAATAAACACTATAAAAACTTATAAGTATACTATGAATTATATTACACAATAATAATTTCTTCAAGACACCACAATTGTTTTGCAAAATGATTAGATATATTTAACAGGAATAACGTAATCACAGTTGACAATATTGTAGTAACAGTGTGCGTTGCGATGCCATCATTCGATTGCGATGATGTCACCCTTGTTGAATCACACATAGCTAGAATAGACGGAACTGCAATCGCACGCTGCAGGTTTGCAGAACAAGCGCGCTAGCCTGAGTGTGTATGTGTGCGCGTGTGTGCATGTGAGTCAACGAGTGTATGCGTGTGTATGCGTGTGCGTGTGTATGTATGGTCACGTAATCGTCATTGTTGCTAAGCACTATTTGTACACGCGAACATATGTGTGTATATGAGTATGTGTATATGCGTGAGTGTGTATGTGTGCGTGTGTGTGGGTGTGATCGCGTCATCGTCACTGTTGCCATGCATCTATATGTGGCAATGTATCTGTTGTATATTGGTATGCGTGCATGTGTGTGTAAGAATCTGCATGTGTCATCGCTGTTGTCACACACATGTTCTTCGAACAAAGCTTGACTATATAATGCGCTAACGGGGAGGAATCGGGGATTGTCTCATGGTGCTCGCTGTGTAGTGGAGTCTTGTAGGCGCGTGTGGGACATCTCTGTCCCGCACGCGCCTGTCTGTCTTTGTCTGTGCATCGAGAAATACATTGTTATTTTTTTCAACATTTGACGCTACAAATATATATCAACAAACGCAATCAACTGGCCGATTGACAACAATACAATTAATTAATAAATTCATTTACATAACCAGCAGGTCAAACTGCCGCTTATGTTGGCTTAGATACATGAAACATGACACCAGTGAGATAAAACCTACCAGTTAACATTCACACATTGCAAACGCGTCTAATATGAACACGCTGTTAGCTCATCTTGCATAAAGTGATTGAATTTCGTCACCCGCTAAATGAAAGAAAGTGGACGTTTTTTCAGGATTCGCGGACGTTTTCGCGATTTAATTGACACATAAAGAGGATATTGGCCAAAACAAAACAAAACAAACAAAACATAACAACCGTAACTTCAAATGTTCAAACGCAGACACAAAACGCCATCAGCAAACACACACACACACACACACAAACACACAAACGTATATATGAGAATGGGGTTGATTTAAATAGGATAGTGAGTCAAGGTCTCACACGTTCATGCAGACATCACTTCACGTGTCAAAAGATTGATTGACAAATGTGTGTCTCGCATACACACACACATACACACACACACACACACACTGTTTATCTTTGTCTCAGTGTGTCCCTCTGCATCCTGTTTATCGTCTCACTCTCTCTTTCTCTCTGTCATTCAGTAAAGCTGGTCATGTTTACCCCTCATACACACACACACACACACACACACACACACATAACCAAAGTGAAATTATCGTGTCAGTGAAAGTAATCGCCGCAGATTGTCGCAGTCAAAACAATTCAGCATGGGATAAAACAGGAAAGCTGGCCCAAGCGTTAGCCTATTGATGTTTTGTTGGACTCCGTGGTGTAGTTGTCAGCACACCCGCCTCACAAGCGGGAAGTCCGTGGTTCGAAACCCGACGGAGTAAAATTTCGTTGGGCGAATTCTATAATCCAACAGCCAATGTCCACCCAGCAGTAAATGATGGTACCAGATATCAGTCATGTGTTGTGCCATGCATTCTGGGAGGTGTCCCTCTCTAATACGCCCTTGTGGCGCCATAGCGTGGAGAGGGTCGGTTCTGCGGTGGCAGCGAGCTGCACGGGGCACGCCTGAGTTCAAAAGCTAAGGCTTCTTCCCGTGTAGCAGCTGCCACTTGAAGCCTTTAACCTCTAGCCTATTAGTGGAAACATTCCCTACATACATACTTATACACACACATACACAATTAGATTGATTCACGTATATTTTACATATTACACATACACATATCGGTTTTGGAGTATCTTTTGTTCTGGTGTGGCCAGTTACACCGACACACTCACACAGAGAGATAAGCATACACACAGACAAACAAACAGACCCATAAGATCTGTTCGATTAAAAATTTCAGAAGTGAAGACTTCCGAAGGGTATGAATCGAACAATTTCAGAAGTGCGACACTCCTTATTTGTCTATCAGCCAATTGCGGTGTTGTTTGTTCCGCTCACGTGGCAATATTTTTGCCTACACTTTCATTTTTCCTAATTTAGTTCAGTATTTCTGCTATTCTGGACGAATTAGGCTCCAAAACAAATGCACGGAAAATAAAAACAAACACAAATATTGCCTACTCTGCGTCATGAACGACAACTTCTCGATTGTCAACTCACTTCACAAGCACTTAGAAGCAGAGCCGAAGTACTTCAAAAGTGTGAATCGAGCATGATAACATATGAAGAGAGAGAGAGAGAAAGTGAGAGACAGAAAGAGAGAACAAGTGAGAGAGAGAAAGAGAGACAGGGAGAAAGAAACCTGCTGAGAGGCTGGGGCCAGTGACAGAGCACGTTGCAGTCGCGTCCCAGAAGTTGATGATGTCTGCCTTGAAGCACGCCCCATGGTGCCACGCCCAGACACACGGTGCGTTGGTCCGCGGCGCGCCACGACTGACTCGGCACCAGTGCGTCGCCCACGTGACGCGACACGCCTGCAAACCAACAACAGCAGTAATAATAGCGCCCCAAACATCCCCCGTATCATACATACTGTTGGACTCCGTGGTGTAGTGGTAGCACACCCGCCTCACAAGCGGGAGGTCCGTGATTTGAAACCCGGCGGAGCAGAATTCCTTTGAGCAAACTATAATACAACAGCCCCTGTCCACCCAGCAGTAAATGGTACCAGATATCAGTCATGTATTGTGTCATGTCATGTTATTCTGGGGAGGTGGCCCTCTCTAATACGTCTTCCGTCCTTATGACGCCATAGCGTGGAGAGGGTCGGTTCTGCGGTGGCAGCGAGCTGCACGGGACACACCTGTGTGTGTTCATAAGCTTCGGCTTCTTCCCGTGTAGCAGCTGTCACTTAGGCCTATAACCTTTGACTCAATTAACGTTTTTAGTATAGTATTGACAAAGACAAATTGGATAGAAAAGGTTGGGTAGTTGGAGTGAGAGAGATCGAAGGAGACACACTAAACGCTTTAGACAGACCAGAGTGGTTACCGGGATATAAAAAAGTATAGTTTCCCAAATAGTTGTATCGACATTCGGAACAGTCTAGAAAATAATGTAATGGAATCAAACAGTATTGGACAATTTTAGCATAGATTAGAGAAAACAGTGGGTTTGGAGACAGCACAGTGTCAGCCTTGCTAGTGGGTACAACTAGTGGATGCAATTAGTGAGTACACATACACACACCCGAGTTGATGCCGTCGGTGATAATCCAGGCGGTGGTGGCGCGGGCTGTTTTCAGCAAGCCGCGTCGCAGCGCCTTGCGCATGCCGGCCGTCAGCTCGAAGTGCGAGCGGCCGCCGTGCACGCTGACCACCAGACGCGGCAGCTGCACGCGCCATGCGGCAACCAGCAGCTGCAGCAGCTGCTCAGGACGCGAGTCGAACGATACGCGTGCATAGCAGGCGCGAGTAGGCCGGCTGCCGCTCTGAATATGTGTGTGTGTGTGTAAGTGTATATGTGTGTATGTTTATATGTGTGTATGGTTATATGTGTAGGTGTGTGCATGTTTATATACGTGTGGGTATGTGTATTGTGGTATTTGAGCCATGTGAAATATACATACATACATATATACACACACACACACAATTGCACAAAAATTACGCAGGTTTAAAAAATTGGTCTTAGGCAAGAATGGGAATAGGTGTTTTTTTGCCAATTAGGGTGTGCTGAATTCAAATTTAAAAATAGTTTTGCTCTATCGCGTCTAGTTTTCTGGCTTTCATACAGTTTCATTATAGTATGCACAGAGAATTTATGTGCACATTTCAAGAATTGCAGCAGCTAATAACAGATAAAATATGATAGCTAGGGAACACTGATTGATTTAATATATTGGGATAACATAATTACACAATTCGTAATATCACAGACAGTCAAAATTGTGTTTTGCTAGAAGATCTGGTGTATTTTGCCTCCAGGATGTTACGCAAGAGCATGCAGTAGAAGTCTTCCATCATGCCGGGATTCTATTTGCCTTGATAGTTGCTCTCCATCTTCGTGATGTCTCGGTGGAATATTTCTCCATGATCACCACTCACCGCTTCAAGATTTGGCGGGGAGAAGTTGAGGTGGGAATGGAGAAAATGAATCTTGAGTGACATTCGGCACCCCATATTCTCGTAAGACTTTAGCAACTTCTCAATACAGGCTTGGTAATCTGGTACGCGTGTGTTACCAAGGAAGCCACTACAGACCAACTTGAATGCTTCCCATGCTCTCAGTTCCTTGAAGTTAACAACCTCCTCAAAATCATATCCTTCAACTCGGATCTGAGGTCCGTCAAAGATGCCCTCTTTGAGGTCAGCAGCACTAAGACCTGGGAACACAGTAGGCAAGTGGAAGCACCATTTTTGTCCATCGCCTTAACGAAATTCTTCATTAAACCAAGCTTGATGTGAAGAGGTGGAAGAAGCAGCTTATTCATGTCCACCAGAGGATTTTCGTTGACGCTGTGTTCGCTAGAAACAAAAGTGCTTCTCCCAGTCTTTCTGATTTGTAATGCTGGGATACAACTCGACTATCCCAGATACAGAGAAAACAGCAGTCTTTGTTCCGACTCCTGAAACTGCTCAAATCCGTGCTAATTGCAACGTTATCGCTTACATTTAGTGCATGATAAAAAACAAGCCAGACGTATCACAATATTAAAATTAAGCCTAAATGCATATACGCATTTATGTACCGTATATGCACAAAATGCATATTATGCATTACAACTACAAAACTAGAAGCGATGAGAAAACACGCATTTCAAATTTGAATTCAGCACCGCAAAAATGAGGTAAAAACGGGTATTTTTGTGATGGCCTCAATTTCGTCGTAAAACAGTACTATTGGTAAATCGAGCATTTCTCGCTGACACAATACAAAGAATTGGGCACCCACTCAGCCATTATACAAATTACAAAATAAAAACATGTGTGTGTGTGCGACCCGGCAGTCACCCTGAACACTGGCGGATCCAGAGGGGGGGAGCTCAGGGGGCTGAAACCCCCCGAAATGTTTCCATCAACTCCTCGTAACCAAGAGATTCACTAAAAGAGGTTAAGATAAATTAGCTTTATGTAGAATTTGTTGATAAAAGCATGATCGCAAAGACGTTGCATAATGATGCATGTACATGACTGATAGCTCCCAAATTATTTCAGCCCCTGTCGAAATTGCACTATTGATGCTCGCACTGACCCTGAACTCTAGTGTTCCGTGAGCGTTGGTGGGCAGCAGAGTGGTGTGTCGCAGAGGAGACCAGTGCAGATCGCCCAGCACAGTGGACTGAAGTATGGCTGGACTGCCGTCGTTATGATACTGCCAACGATTGCCACAACAACACCTACCGCAGCCACAATCAACATAATTACCACTAACATTACCATAAGGATAATTAACACCGTGATCAGTACCACTGTTAGTGTCATCATCACCATCTTTGTTATCATTTACGAGAGCACAGCGCGAGGAACGATCAATGAGCACTACAGAATCACCAGGCGGCGAGAATGCGCAATTGGTAATAATTACGCATTCATTAATACACGCATATATTCATACATACACCGAAACGAAACACAAACGCCAACTGTAAGGGAAGAAAAAACAACAACTGGGGTTCTCCACAACGCATATCATCAATACTAGAAACACGGGGAATTTCAACCACTTAGAAGAACTGAAGCCGTCAATTGATGACTGTCAATTAAGGCTGCTTTTTACCTAGCGATTTTTGCCTAAAATTATTCTTGGCCTACTTATATTAATGGTTAACACAACGCTGAATCCAATGGTGCTAAAATCATCAAAAGCGAAGAAGATTTAAGAGTAGTAAATCTAATTTGAAAATCCCAGCAGACGAAGACGTAAGTCGCCTTACATTGAAAACATTTAACGTGAGCCAATTGAACGCAACTGAAACGGCAGGACACACTAAGCAGAACTTGAAACTGCCATTAGGAAAATATTACCAATATGAAGTCATAGTCTTAGTAACAGATAAACTTGGCCAGCCCTGTGCCTTGTCTAACATCTTTGTTCAAAGAGTGCGTCAATAAACGTGCATATCCCATAAAATATTGAGATGTTTAAGTATGTGACTTCAAAAATGAAAACCAGTTCTCTTCGATATCATGCCAAACAGTGGAATTTCGCCTCACACACATTGATCAACCGGTTTTCATAGACAAAAGCAAGTTCAGCATGCTGAAAGGAGCCCGGATGTTACGGCTCGGGTACGTTTGGTCCCGCCTCTCTTTCTCTCTCTTTGTTGGGTAAGGTTAGTTAGAAAAGTAACTGAGACGTAATATCGCTAGCTCCATGCTGAATTAATATGAAAAATACATTTGGCTAGGCTTTTTGATGCAGTCACTTCTAATTAGTGAACACCCTCGGGCACCACCACCAACCCTGGTCCCCAAACAACAATGGCAACAAGTAAAAAAATTGATTCCCGGTATATGCACATGAAAAATATGATTAATAATGCAACACAAACTGTCCATAAATGACATATGACCCGAGCTCACAAACACACAAACACCCCTACAGACAAAACCCAATTATGAGAAGACAAAATCCAATTATTATGTAGCAAACAGCGGGACATTCGCCACTTCTTTGCTACACAAAACAACACAAAAATATAATAATGTGATCACAAAGCTGATAGGCAAAAACTCGACTCAGATTACACATGTAAAAAGTGGCCAAAAACTAATAAATATGACACATATCACACCAGAGCTGGTTTGTTTGCAGAATTGATGCGGTAAGGGGCCCACTGTTGGACCGAAATTACAAGCTGATTGACATGGAAACAATACATGTACACCAATCCCAGCAAGCCACAATAACACTGGTGTCATGAATACAAGCACATATTGTTGAAAACACCTGGATATACTACGCAGCACTGCAGAGCTTGTGCCTCAATAGTTTCCTGTAAGTGACGGCGCCAAGGGAGTGATTAATTTTATTAATCTGAATGCCTCCGCTTGTTTCACGGATACAGGCAAATCGGCCGCATGTTGTACAAATACCGTGCCGATACTGTGGAAGTATCTCCTCGGGGAAATATTCAATTAGCTCAACAATCACGACACTGGCATAACAAACCACCCAAGTGCCAAATGTAATTTGTCACCGAATTCTCTGTCTGTCTGTCTGTCCAGAGTCTGTCTGTCTGTCTGATCATGAACTAATCATGATATGACATCACAACACAATGGATAATTGATGATTAGACGAAAAACTCTCACACACACACACACATGTGTAATTATGGTCACACATAAAAACGTGACACATCACAGTGATTCATATGAGAGTGTAAATGAATCCTCAGTAACAGCCTGATCAGTGATATCACCCAACATTTCCATTATGCTTATCATGCAAATATCATACATATACCATGCAAATAACATGCATATATCATGCAAATAGCAGCTTTCGCTCAATGTTTTTCGGACGAAAACCAGCGCAAAAACTGTATTAATATTTTGGCTGCTAGATATGTAACTGCCCAATCTGATCGGATAGCGCGCGGATTAACGATAAACATATTTGCCAAATTAAGCCCCGACCACACTTTTTTATCAATCACGCCAATTAGCGCAAACACAACAATACAGAGAACAGCGCGCACATTGTACTGATCCTATTAGCAAACATAATGTCCACTATTGGTCGCACGAGAGGACGCACCACACCGACAAATCACATGCCAAACTGAATCAAACCATCACTCAAGTGATAAACCAATCTCAGTTGGACAAAGTTGCTGTATAGTGAGGCACGGCTTAAAAATAAGGAGCAAACTTCGCTTTAGTTGCTTGGAGAACACACGTGCGCTTATAAAACAATACAATTTCACAAAATAAATCACTATACACAGCTATATGAGGGGGGAACTGCGGGGAAATGATGAAACGTGAGGAACTACACTCAACAAGTTAATGGTCACGATTTTTGGGGAGGCGGGCTTTAGCTCCTTGGGCGGCTTGAAAATCTCCTCATTATTATTAATTAATTAATTAATTACAGGCAAATCCAGTAGCATGGGGGAAGAGTGCAAACACCATTATCACCCTGCGGTGACCCCATGTACTGTAAGCACACAAAATACACACATACATATGTACACACCTACTGCAAATATCCGCATTTCTGGCAACACTGACATCTGGCAACACTGACCGGCTGTTGTCTTTGTCGCTGGGCAGAAATTGGCAGCACTCGCGACGAGAGAACGTCGACTCGATCCATGAGCCGACCGACGCCGTCTTCAACGAGCGACGATTCGACGCATGAAACATGCCGCGATGTGTGCGTCGACTAGATGTGGAGGCGGTCGGATTCTGTGGTCGGGTTCACAACACTAACGATTACAAACAGTCAGAAAAACGAGAACATTATTATTATTGTTTTTACTTGTTGGACTCCGTGGTGTAGTAGAAGCACACCCGCCTCACAAGATCAGGCGGAGCAGAATGTCTTTTTGCGAATTCTAGAATCCCACAGCCCCTGTCCACCCAGCAATAAATGATGGTACCAGATATCAGTCATGTGTTGTGTCATGCATTCTGGGGATGTGGTCCTCTCTAATACGTTTTCCGTCCTTGTGGCGTCATAGCGTGGAGACGGTTGGTTCTGCGGTGGCAGCGAGCTGCACGGGACACACCTGTGTGTTCATAAGCTAAGGCTTCTTGCCGTGTAGCAGCTGTCACTTAGGCCTTTAACCTTTAGTTTGCACGAGTTTAGTTGGACAGTTTAGTTAGAGGAAAACGAGTATGAAAGCCTGAAGCACACGATGTGCAGTCGGAGAGAGAAAGGAAGATTATTATATCCGCCAGCTTTTATACCGACACCTTAAAATCTTCTCTAGAATTTCTGCTTTGGTTATCCAATCAGCGATAGCGTCTCTTGACACTGACATGACAATATATTAAATAAATAACATTACAATGATATTAACATGACATAAAATGTGATAAAAATATCAAGAAACCAAAAATATTGCGAGACCTAACAAAACTAGCAACAAACAACATCTAACGAAACTAGCAACAAATTCAAACGTCTTGATTAACACAACATGAATTTATCATTAACTGACAATTAAACAAGCAAATAAAATTACAATATATATAGATATTATATAGATGAATATTATATAGATATTATAATATTAATAAATATTACACGACAAAATAAATACGATAAATTAATAAAAATATATGTAAGTACTATAGTCGTTTACGCGAACACATAAGAATACCCGCAGATCCCAGACATTAAGCCCATACTGATTTTCAGGCTTGAAATACGGAGTTTTTTGTTAGCGCGGTCCAATAAGACCACCCACAATTTGAACTTTTCTCCGGTAGTATATTTAAATTACTCTGTTTGTTCCACATATACAGTATGTTGAAGATAAACCCGTCCTTTCCTATCATTCAAGTGTTAATATGCGACTTTCATCAAACTATTGCACATATTTGTACTTTATATACATTGATATAATTCATACCAAAATGAAGCTTGTTCTTTCGGATAAATAAAACTTTGGCAGACTGAACATTTTCACCCTGAAATAGCTTTGACCCTTCTAGGAAAATACGCAACATAGATTTGGAATTAAATTTGGAATCAGAAATTAAACTATGGATGAATTGGCCGGCATCTGAGGTAATCAAATCACAGTAAACAACAGCAAATCGCTGAGAATAGAACCATTAAACACACACACACACACACACACACACACACACACACACACACACACACACACACACACACACACACACATGTGTGCTGTCCCGTATTAAGTGTCTCGCCCAATTGCACAACACACACAGACATACACACACACACATACACACACAAACATACACCCGAGACGAACAGACATTAGATATGACATTGATCGGTAGAGACACACACTTCAACCGTTCGTATAAAAAGTGCAATTAATTCACGCGTCTCCTCTGTGCTAGTACGTGTAATCATGGGCGTATATGCTGGGGGTATAAGGGGGTATATATAACCCCGATAAATTGTCTGGGGGTATGAATATGCAATTATACCCCCCGAGAAGTTCGCTGAGTTCAGTTCATTGGATATATTGCCATCAAAATAAGCATAGCATAAAGTAATACATGACAAATGTGTGTGTGTGTATGCAATTATATGCAATATATTTCTTATTGAGGTGTGTGTGTTGTAATTGACCAGCCATAAAATGGTTGAGGATTGCATGTAATTGGCCCACATAGCCAACTTTGAACACTAATGCATTACGGCTATCATAGAACCCGAGCCTCAAGCCTCTATCATAGAACCCGAGTGTGTGTGAACACTCGGCTGACACACTGCTCAACCAAAACGCCACTATTCATGAGATCCCGGAAAACACTGGCTCGTTTCAGCACGGCATTATACTTGGAATTCAACTATACGCCACGTACAAAAATGTATTGATAACTGCACACCAATATGACGTATAGTTACACAATACATCACACCCAGATTTCTATTCGTTGGCTTGCAATTGTTTCTCGTATTCATTTTCGCTTTCGCCGTCAAATCTTCAAACTTCTTCATGATCCTAATCAACCGTACTATCTAGTTAGTCGCAATCTCGTTCTGAAACTGTGTCCTCTCGTATATTTGTTCCCCTCACATGCGCTCGTTCTATTAATGAATCCTCATGGTCATCTAAATCTTTTATTTTCTTCGGTCCACGTATTTATAATTATATTCCTTCTCACATTACTTCATCTTCTTACTACCGCCTGTTTGCTTCTCGACTTCAACAACACATTTTTGACATTTCGTTTGATCCTGCTTCTCACACTCTCACTCCCTTCGCCAAACTCTGATATCATTCATCTAACCATATTCTATTCCTTCACCTTATTACAGCCAAATTTCTCGTCTACATATGTGCTTATTTACGCTTATATGTGACATTCTGCATTTGGTTTTGGTGTTTATATATGCATATATATATATATATATATATATATTTGGTCGATCTGCACACATTGTCTACTTGTTGTTTTCTCATTGTTTGTTTTCTCTTTGTTGTCTCTTCGTTGACGTCATGCGCGCCCGTGCTCTTCAGGCGCTATAGCCAATATATGTTTGTTTGTTTAGCTCAGTGGTTCTCAACCTTGTTGGAGGTATTGAAACCAAAAGTTCAATGCATGCGTTTATCGAACCCTTCGTGTTTGAAGTATTCAACACACACACACACACACACACACACACACACACACACACACACACACACACACACACACACACACACACACACACACACACACACACACACACATCTTCAATCACATCAATCACACACATTCATTCATCAATCATACACACACACACACACTCAAACGCACACACACACACACACTCAAACGCACTCAAACACACACATGACAACACTCTAATTGCAAAACACCCCAGCGCGCGGCGAATATTTCAGAGAACTGCATTCAGATCAACATGAATGCAATCAATCTGCTAAAAAAAATGACTTATCGCCAGTTTCTTTCAGCCATCACTCGCCCACCTAATTGCTGCCAGAAAAAACTTGTCAACTGCACGGACACTCACAAAAGTGGCACGCATATTGCGCAGGCAAACCAGAGCCAAACCACACAGACGCCAGCCGAACATTGACTCAAGTCACGGGCGAAGATCCTGGGGGTTATATATACTGACTAACTGACTGACTAACTGACTGAACGATGAGTATGCTATTATATCCCCCGATAATTCTGCTGACTTCAGCTCATTGGGAATGTTGTCATGAAAATCAGTAAAAAAGCAACAATATACGAAAACCGTGTGTGTATGCAATGATATGCAATATACTTATAAAACTTGCAATACACATTGAGGTATGTGTGTTGCAATTGACTAGGCATAAAATAGTTGAGGGTTCCACGTAATTACCAACTGAATCATTGACTTGAACTCTATTGCATGATGGCTGTCATCCCGTCGAGCCTCGACACAAACCTTAATTAAACTCATTGAATAGCTGGCGTATTTCAAACACGAAACTCTCACAGGCGAAAGCCAAATGCAAAAACTTTTGACAATGAATAAGCAAACCAAACTGAGGATAAATGAAATAAAAAGACGTAGATTTTCTCTCACCGAGCTGTTAGCCGATCAGAGATGCACATCAAAATGACACAAACCCCGGCGCGACCGGCACTTTTATACCCCAGCCAACAATCAGGCCAACACATACACCCACACACACACACACACACACACTCACGCGCGCATGGTTTGTTGGAAAACTGTTTACAGAGCTGTGCTTATCCACCATTGGTAATCACTGGTTGTCATACGCAAGCGACCAACGACACTCACTAACTACAACACACACGCACACACACATGTGTATGACATCTGGGCGCCAACATAATAAAACACAACACGCACACGTCTTCCAGTATATATCCACACTAAATGCAATGTTATGCCATACAAACCCACTGAGTAAAATTTATCAGGAATAGTACAACAAATCGTTGAATATAATTATTTTCTATGCTATTTTATCTCCATAGCTATATAACTATTCAGTCCATTTTGAACATATTTTCACCATTTCGAACAACATTAAATTGCATACAATTAGATATGAATTTTTACGTGAGCCTAGTTAGATGTTTCAGAAAAAACAGATGCTAAAAATAAAGCAAGAAGTCATATTAGTGACACATGCACTACTACAACTCCTAGTTATTCTTCTGTGAGCCTATCAGTTCATCCAGTCTTCAACATTCCTTTGTGGCGCCTCTGAACACGAAAATGCCGCCCCTATGGGTGACCCTGCACCCCATACGGTGCCATATGCGCCCTAAATTCACCACTTATTTGGCGCCCCGCGAAAACCAGCCAATTTCCATTTTGTACAAGTTCCACCATTGTATAGAAAATTTATGGCAGATTGACTTGATGTGCGATTACACATCGCACATAGTTTCTGAAGTGAATAGAAAAAATGGCAAAGTGTGTCAACCACTTTTTCGTAATTTTTCAGAGAACGTTTTGCCCAGAGCTTCGCCTATCGAGTCGCCACGCTGTTTATGGAGCTATAAAAGAATATACACCATTGAAAAAAGTAAAGTATACGGAAGACATATTTTAATATTAGTTTTTTCTACTACACCCAATACATTTTACCCAAGGAGTTGTGCACATCATAAATTGAGCCAAACTATAAAATGAAGAAATTTCAATATCAATTGGCACAGTATTTCCGGAGTTAATACCGCGCAATAAGTGTTATATTCGAGCCGCATCGCTCAAATTTAACCTCAATCCTGCTCAGCTTAGTTAAATGGAAACTAAAATTTTGCAAGAACTAAATCTGTAACGTAATTTTGTTATTTCGACCAACAAAAATTCGAGTAACCTGTCCAAATATCCCACTGGGAAGAAATTAATTTAAATTTAAATGTCGAAAAAACTTTATCATCTCCAAAAGTCGCCCGGGTACGATCAAAACATTGTTTTGAGTAATTTCATATATCCGAGCCAATTGAACCATTCAAAATAATTGAAACTTCATCACGTACCCCCATGTCGCAGCCAGCAAACAAGAAGCACATTTGAACTGGCAGCAAATTTTTACCCAAGCTCCGGTTGTCTTGTCTGCGTCGAGAAACGTGAGCTGCCAGATCAAGGTGGCATCAATGAGATAAGCTAAATGCCTTATTATTGTAAATATATCGATCTTGAACTTGTCGGTGTCCAATACATTATAATCTGTGATAACTGTAACATGAACATTGGGAATTTGGCTACTGCTGGCTTGTCAAGCTTTGTCGCTGATTCAATATCAGTTCGATCATGCTGTGAATTTTGCTGGCATCCAATATCCGTCGCGTTCTGGGGTACTTTTGATTTCAATTACAAGTCAATGTTTGTTAGATTTGTTTATCGTTATGATTATATTCTCAGAGTTTCGTATGCGAAAATTTCGTTAAATATTTTGTTATCACTGTTTGAATACGTTAGTATGCTTTCTGCTAAATGCTCACTGTTGTATGCTTGTCTTGTGTACTTTTGGTACTTTTGGTCTGTTCCGTCCTGGTGAAATTTCACCAGTCATCTTTTTTTAGATGAATATGTAGCTCTATTATACGTATTTCTCTTATCTTGTAATGTCTTATAGAAACAACTGAATTATACTGTATTTTGGACAACAAAAGGGGACATGACCGCTGTACGTGCATGTGTTAGTGTGTTTGCTAATGCTTGCGCATTTTTTCTATTGTGTTTGACAGATTTGGCAACCGCGCGTTCTCAACTGGCATCACTCGGTCTATAGTGTCAGTCATGTGTGACCGGCGGACACTGGTTCTGGCATCGTTGCTGCTACTATTGTTGACGTCATTGTTGTGTGTTACGGCCCGTCTCAGCGATCCGTACAACACACTGGGCGTCGATCGACACGCCGACATTTCGACGATCAAGCGCGCTTACAAGCGGCTGGCGCGCATCTGGCATCCGGACAAAAACTCGGCCGGGGACGCCAAAAGCCGCTTTGTCGACATCACCGGCGCATACGAGCTGCTGTCGGATCCGATGCGTCGCCGCCGCTTCGACCTGCACGGCATAGTTGAAGACTCGCCCAACTTTCGCCGCCCGCACACCGACAGTCCGATATTCGACGCGCGTTTCGACGCCTGGACGCAGAGCTCGCATCGTCAGCATGATAGGCATCGTGGCGGCGGTGGTATGGATTTCGGTGATTTTTTGCGTGCCGAGGCGGCGGGAGCTGGTGCGGCGGCCTCGCTGCGTCGTGACGCCATTTCTCTGCGCCACTTTGAGCGCCACGTCGCGCCCGACAGCTGGCGTCGGCCCACTCTGCTGCTGACGTTCACCGACTGGTGCGCGGCGTGCGTGCACGCGCAGCCACTGTGGGCGCGGCTGTGCGAACGCCTGCCGCCGGTCGGCGTTGCGACTGCCACTGTGCACGCACACGTAGAACGTCGGCTGGCCGTCGAGCGACTGGGCGCCAGTGACGGAGCGGCGCCTCAGCTATTTCTGGTGGCCGACGGCAGGAGCTACGCCTACCACCCCGGCAGCGGCGGCGCTGTTGAGATGTCGGTGTCGGGTGTGGTGGAGTTTGTGCGCGCGCGGTTGTCTCGGCTGGCGGAGTCGTCGTCGGCGGCCGGCCGACCGCTGTTGTGGCGACTCGACGCATCGCTGGCAGCAGTGGCCGAGTTTGTGGCGATGACCGCCGATAGCGCCGACGATATGTGGCGCGACAATCGCGTGCGGGCGCTGGTGTTCTCGCAGAGCGCCACACCCAAGCTGCGCTACACCCTGCTGGCATTCAAGTATCGCAGTCGCGTGGCCGTCGGTTTTGTGTACACGGGCGCGTCGTCCGGCGCTCCTCTGCTCGCCGCCTACGGCGTGTCGGCAACGTCAGAGACGCTGAGCATTTTCAAGGAGCATCCTGCCGAGACAGCCGTTAATATTTCGACGTCGAATGTGTTCGAGGCGGCCGCTTCTGTGAGCATGTCGCCGCGGCTGTCGTTTGAGGCGATGTGCGAGCTGATGGAGCGGCACCAGTTTCTGACGCTGCCTCGGCTCAGCAGTCAGGCGCTGCTCGATCAGCTGTGTCCCGTCGAGCCGGCAATGTCGCGACGTCGTCTTTGTGCCGTGCTGGTGGAGTGGAGCGACGGCGGTGGCGCTAGAAAGACGCTCGATGCGTTGAGACTGCACGTGCAGAGATCGGCACTGAGCCGACGGCCGGGCCGCGCGCGCTACGTGTACATGTACGGCGATCGGCAGGCGGCGTTTTTGCAGGCACTGTCGCCCGGCTGTCCGCGCAGCCACGCTGTCGCCGGTCTCATGGTGATTGTGTGGCGTGTCAGCGAGCACCAGTTGCACTACGAGTGGCTGCCTCGTGACTGGACAGCCGCCGCCGCTGCCCAAACGCCGCCCATTGCTGCCAACGACACGCTGTTTATGAGCGTTGACGCGCGTCTGCGGCGTCTGTTGACGTCGACATCGTCCGGCGAAGACGTGAAGTGGCTGCATGCCGTTGACGTGCGGCCGTTGCGCGACGAGCACGCCCCCGGACTGTTGCGACGTGTGTTGGCGCGGCTTTACGGCGCGCTGGATTTTGTCGGCGAGCGTGTGAGTCGCGACCAGTTGTTGCCGGCCGCCAGCGTGGTGGTGACGGTGGCCGTGCTGGCGGCAGGCGGCTATGTGATGTCGCACCTGGCCAAGCTGGAGGAGGCCAACGTGCAGCGTCAGTATCGCAGCCAAGGAGGCTCGGCGGCGGCCGGCGGCGGATGCGGCGGTGAAACATCGACGGTATCGACACAGCTGCGCGTGCACGAGTTGCGAGCCGAGACGTTCAACGGGCTGGTGCGTCTGCTGAAGCCTGGCTGTCGCACGCTGGTGTTGATGGTCGACTCGGACAGTCGTGACAAGCTGGTCGGTCAATTTCGACGCATCGTCTGGCCGTACCGTCGCAACCGCACGCTCATGTTTGCCTTTATGCTGTTGGAGCGCGGGCTGGCCTGGTACCGGCGCCTGCTGCAGCCTCATCTACCCGACAACCGGCAACTGAATATCAACCCGAAAAACTGCATCGGCACCGTGATTAGCATCAACGGGCATCGCAAGTATTTTTGCATGTACCACGCCAAACACGCCGAAGCGGCACGAACACGTGGCCGTACGTCGCGTGCCCGCCGGCAGCAGTCGCGCCGCTTGTCGCCGTCCGTCCACGCAGCGTCCGGCGGCGGCGAGTTTCTTGGCTTCAACAGCAGCAGCGGAGGTGGCGGCGAAGACAGCGGCTGGGATTTGGAGCGCGCCGCTCCGAGCGATCACCAAGACGACCAAGACCAAGAGCTGGACGTGGACGAGTGGCTGTGTCACAGCGATGACGACGTGCTGTTTGAGAAGCAGCTGCTCGACGCGCTGCCCGCCTGGCTCGACCGGCTCTTCGAAGGGCAGACGGTGCGCTATCATCTCAACTTTTGGCCGGATTTCGTAGGCAAGTGAGGCGATAAGTTCGGATTGCTGGCTGCCGCGCCGGAATATTCTCTATCCGGCTTTTCCCGCCTTTCATATTGCTTCTATTTGTATATATTTGTGTGTGTGTGTGTGTGTGTGTGTGTGTGTGTGTGTGTGTGTGTGTGTGTGTGTGTGTGTGTGTTGAGGGAGTAGACAAAGAACCATAGGCTCTTTATGTTTTAATTTTACCGACCTTGAATTTATTTGGATGTGATTCTATTGCGTCCAATCTAGTCTGTGTATGTGCGTGTGTGTGTGTGTGCGTATGTGTGTGTGGTATGTCATGTTTAGTGACGTTCTACTAAGTGGTGTGTTGTCGGATGTTGTTGTGCCGGCACGTTTTTCCGTACGGGTCGGCATTTCAGTAGGAATATTCACTTGGATTTTGTGTTCTGTTCTCCGTTCCAAATGGACTTGACGAATGCAATTGTAGCTTAATTGAGGCCTGGTGGTTCAACTGTGGACGACCATCACTATTACTCTTTTGACTATGACTGCCATTTTGGATAAGTTATATTTTCGGGCTTGCCTCGTCTCAGATTCCATAAGCACAGATTTTGTGTGTGCAGCCGTGTTGCATCATGTGGGCTTATATCAAGGCCTCTAATGGCACTCATCAGTCCAGGTTTCCAGGGAATTCCCACTTGTGTCATATATGCCTGGCTATTTATCTAGTCGCAGTTGTGTGTGTGTGTGTGACTAGTCGAAGACAGTTTGGTTGGTCGAGCTGTTCTTTCTGCTCTCTTGTATGCTCTAGTCCAGTGGTTCTTAACCTCGGGTTCACAGTGAGTCAGTTTGAGGAGTTCGGCGGTTTGTTTCACCCTCTCGTGTGATTCGTCACTTCACGCTCTGATTGGTCATCATTGACTGCAGCTAATCACGCCACATCGCTTGGCCTTGATATCTGTGCTACAAGCAACTCGGTCCACTCAGTAGTAGCCTACTTGTGTCACTGTCTTGATCGTACGTGATTTGTGATTTTTCTCATAATACTTCAAACACGAAGAGTTCGATGAATGCATGCATGGAACTTGTGGGGTTCAGTATCTTGAACAAGGTTGAGAGCCACTGCGTTAGATATAATGACACGATATAATACTTCATTCAGGATGACATTCAGCCGCAGGATGTATTGTTTTTCTACATTGTTTCATTGACATTGACCGATAAATTACTGATGTCTGATTTAGTTGGCTGGCCGCTCAATTATAAGTGTGCTGTTGGTTTGAGCTGCGTTTTTGAACCAATTGTGATAATGAGTGTAAATTACGTTGATTATAAAGTGATATTGGACGAGCGCCTATCAACACACGTTATTTGTAATATACTTGATTGAATATGTTGACCTGTTTTGCATCGGCGCCTCCTCGGACAAACCCTGTATCCTGCCAGTGTTTTGCCTGCTGTAAAATGATTGCTTGACTTCAGTAATGTTCTTATCAATAATAAACTCATAAGTTTTTCTCTTTGACCATAGTCCTGCACTACTTGCGAAATGTTTGTGTTCAGGGCGTTTGAATTGTCAACTGAATCGTTGCATGCACTGTAAGCTGAATTGTTTTTTGCAATGATTTGTCGATATCGGCAAATGCATGTTTTGTTAGCCAATGAAAGTTGTGGGTATGCGTTACTCGTGTCAAAATATGGATGCAGTTTGTGCGTGTATATGTGTGCGTGTTGGGTGAAGGTGTGTGTTCGCCGTTCACTGCCATATTTGTGGTTCATTGCTATTCTTGCTTCGTTACTGAACTTCGCTGTGCAATATACCTGCATAACCACGTTTGTGTACCATTTGCACACCATTGCATGTGTTGTGTGTGTGTGTGTTTGTGCTGTATACAACCGGTTGAAGCCTGCCAGGTCAACTGTGCACGGAACAATTGCTTTCATGTACCGGTCCAAGAACCGAACACTTGAACCCCCCAGTTTAATGTGGGAACCAGAATATTACGCCTACGGACCATTACGCCTACGCTTCAGTCTCGGCTCTCTTTCTCATTCTTCTTAGGTTAGTTTAGTTAGGAAAGAGAATGAGAGCCAGGATTTAAGCGTAGACGTAATATCCTTAGCTGCTGTTACTGTGGTACTTGAGCGCTGACATTTCTCGTTCAATCTGAACGACCAATGTCAGTGAGGTTGATTCTGGTGAACTTGCCGCTGTTCTCCCACACGATTATCTTGCAATCCAGCGCGCTTAAAACGCTCAATGTAGCCTTCAAAAAGGCAACGTGAGATGGCATGTCTGTTTCTGATCTCACCATAATGATCAATGTCATTACGCATAGTCAGACAGGCATTCTAGTGAAGCCAGCGCCGTTCTAAGTGGACGCCCGCACCGAGCTTTCTCCAAAATTTACCTATCTTAATCCTGCCTCAATGCCTTGATCCCTGCTAAAGCTACTTACCTAACGGGGATATGTGCTATTTTGGCACACTCTTGTGTAATGTAAATGCGATTACACTTATTGTTTGTCCGTACAATACATATTCACAATTAAATACATTTACTTTCGCTCGCTTTAGCTCAGGGTTCTTAACCGCGGTGCTCGCAACCCCTGGGGAGTGCAAGACTGGTTCCTGAGTGGTACCCGGGGTTCCTGAGTGGTACCCGGGATTCCTGGGTGGTACCCAGGGTTCCTGAGTGGTACCCGGGGTTCCTGAGTGATACCCGGGGTTCCTGAGTGGTACCCGGGGTTCCTGTGAAAAATTGAGGAAAATGTATGTTTTCACCTTTGCTTTATATCTTGTTCATGGAGACATGAACATGAATTTCTTGCTTTACCCTCTTTTGTTTAAGTTTTGTTATTACATCGATTATAGCTTTATCGTTTTCATATAACTATCAAGAGTCCAAGGCAGTGCGGGAACTGACTGCTCATTTGAAAACGGTGCCAACACTGACAATCACTGACAATCACTGAGTTAGACCATCAAATGAGTGGGGCACGATGACTTCGCTTGAATCCGTTTGTGCTGAGTGATATATCAAGTGATTTGCATGAAGCAGCAAGCACAATGCACAAAGCGCACACACACACACGTCTTGTTCAACGAGACAATGTGTCATGAACTCACTTCCTGCAACATATTTCATGAGTGTCAGCGCACAATACAGTACACGAATTACGCATAAGAATTCACACAATCTCTCTCGCACACACACACACATATACACACACACACACACACACACACATACACACACACACACCACACACACACACACACACACACACACACACACACACACACACACACACACACACACACACACACACACACACACACACACACACACACACACACACACACACTCTCACTGACCATCAGTGGCGGCAGCAAGGGGAGGCTTGTAGGGACGGAAGCTCCTCAAAAACGTGCCAAGCACCCTGAGTCCCTGCGTACGATATCGTTTACCTTTAGCTGTATTATATAAATGATCTGAATTTTTGTGTTTGAATGTTCTCGCGTTAATTAATTTTTTATCTCATTATTGACATGTTGGTTGTTTTGTTCTGCCCTGGGTCGAACTCAGATTGGGCCACGTAGACCTCCCACAAATGCAAAGCCCTCATTGATATACGTGGACTTGCACGTAACACGCTCCGCCTCGACCCAGGGCATATAAGGTCGTGTCAATAAATGACCGATCACTTCTGGGCCGGACCTGCTCATTGTTGGTGTTTTCTTCATCATTTACGTTATACCAGCCACAGTGTCTAAGTACGACATCACTAAACTGACAATTCAGCTTTATTTGAAACAGAAATGCAAAACGAATAATATACCTAGCTGGAACAGATCTGGTGATAATGCCACTACACATCAACATGTATTTAGGAACAGCTACACCGAATAGTGCGCAGTCTATCACAGAATATTACACAGTGTACCCCGGATTTAATAGAGTTGTCGGGAGAGTAGAATAAGTCTCTTATATCCGGGGAAAATTACACGTAAAGTATAGAAGACGGGCCCTAAGAAATACTCTCTTATAACCGGGTCTCATATATCCGAGGTACACTGCATCATGCTACAGTCAGCTTTGAGAACTTCGCGACATTGGGAATGATTTTCGACTGAGCATTGTCATACACAACCTGACTCACGAGCTTGGAATCTGCGGTCATTGTTGTCTTGTTAATTGTGTTGTCTTGTTAATTGGGCTGTCTATTTGTTTGCCTTGGACGAAATTTGGTGTTAGGCAACGCCCTATTTCTTCTTGTTGGTCGCAAATTCTGCCTTGCGGTAGATCTAGGATCATATCCCACGATGAGAGGATTATTCACCTGTCCCTGGTTTCTTGCATTGCTCGGAAATCTGGCTCGACCAGACCCCTGATTGACTCCCGTCGACAATCTGGAATCACATCACACATGTTGCATGCCTATGTCTAACTAAGTTACACTTTAAACCTATTTATAAGTTTTCCTATCAAATATTTGATACTAGCTAATGCGAAACCTTTAAGATCGATTGTGATATTGGGCAACTTTTAACGACAAAAATTTGGAGCGCATCTTGTAAATGAACCAAAAACGAGATATAACTAAGGAGTAGTAACTAGTAAGTAGTAGTAGTAGTAGTAGTAGTAGTAGTAAGTAGTATATGGAGTGCTTAATGCAGACGAAGCTGCCTTACATTGCTACCGTGCTACCTATGTATCAGAATTTATCTTCGTAGATAATTTATAGCGTAGCGTACTTGAAAGTAGCCGTTTCAGAATTGTATCCATTCAATCCTGCTCTGTATGTGGTAATTTGAATAGTGTCGTTGGATCGCAGTTCTCCATAGAGCCCGACCACAGAAACGGCGCTCGAGTCTCGAAACTCCTTGCGGAAAGATTGATGTTCTCCTGATCCTGTAAGAACGAGACAATCTTTCACGTTTTCTTTGTTTCATCATTCCGCCTGATACAGAGATTTACCGTGTGAACCTGGAGCTATTATCGACCAGTGTATAATAGTGACCTAGAGTCAGTGTAATTATCTACCCTAGACACTACTCTCGACCAGTGGACCGCAAACCGTGGGGAAATCTGTTCCCACTGGTAGAGTATAGAGGAGTTGCCAAGTGGAGACGATAGGTCAGAACCGGAAGAGGAATGCATGTTCTACGTGTTCAACTTGTACAATTATATAAATAAAGTAATATCTGATGGTAATCAATTTCCCGAGACTGTACGGGGCTGTACCTCCAAGTGGTACTCGATCACAATAAGGTTGGAAACCACTGAGTTAGACAGTGTGAATTATTTGGTTCACCGGTATCGTAGCCGAATTCATGTGATCCGTTTTTATAGGCAATGTAGTAATCGACCACGCCGTCCTGTGAAGGAATATCTTTTTTTTCGCCGTAACCGAAGAGGATGTTGTTGCCATCGGCCAATGTCACCATACAAGCCAGCACCTGCACACACACACACACACACACACACACACACACACACACACACACACACACACACACACACACACACGCCAACAAGACCGCAACTATTTAGCAATTTGCAATTTTCTTTCTGATGGATTGCACGAAGTAGTATTGTCATTGGGAAATAAAAACTACACAAACAGTTTACCAGTAGTGTTAATTGTGGTTGTGAAATATATTTTTGCATCCTGTCCATTATGCTTTAGTGCTGAAGGTAAATGCTTGACGACAACATGCAAGCAATGCGAAATAGCACCGATATTGAGGACGCATTTGCCAATCTCTTAGCCTGGATCGGCTTTATCGAAAAGGCAACAAGGTTAGGCGTCCACTATAACACCACTTCAAAGTAGAGCATGGATAAAATTGGAAAAAACCATTCGCTAGTGTCCCGCGTATTATGTGCTCGCTCTCAACAACTCGGCAAACACGACATCCAAGAAGCCCAGCAAAGTTCTCACCATGTGTGGTAAGCACACCACTTTGCTTCACGACCTGGTGATCTCGCTGAGAATATACACCAGATGGTGGCTGCTAGATTTTGTTCAGCAGCAACACGAGGTCCATGTTCTACTTGACTATATGAGCACCATACTGTGGCCAAGCAATCAACTGATGAATAAAATTCGGTTCTTGGCGGGTATTCTGAGAAACCATATGAAATTACTGAGTTGATACGCTAAATTCAGCCAGCAATATGCAACTCGCCAAGTGATTTCGGTTCAATATGATTTGCAATGTGATTATTTTTAATATGATTGGGATTTTTCATATTTGCGATGCGATGTAAGATGTGATGTGATGTATTTTTTATACAATTTTTTGTACAATTTTTTGTACAATTTTTTGTACAATTTTTTGTACAATTTTTTGTACAATTTTTTGTACAATTTTTTGTACAATTTTTTGTACAATTTTTTGTACAATTTTTTGTAATTGTTTTGTACAACGTTTCCTATCTCATCAGCTTTTATATTCACAAGCGGGATAGTTCACATTCTCACATGCGTGCATGTGTGTGTGTGTGTGTGCGTGTGTGTGTGTGATTGGGTTTGCATGTCATTACGCAAGCATTCCTGAGGTTTTCTGTGTTTCGTTTGCACACATGATCCTTTCTTAATCTCTCCATATCTTGCTCTTTCTTTCTCTCTCTCTCTCTCTCTCTCTGTGTGCGTGTGTGTGTAATTGTATTTCAATACGTGCCACTGCTTGAGACCTTGGCATTAGTTCATTGAGTGACTCAAATCCGATTTGGATTGTTCAGTGTTATATTATGTGAATTTAGAAGCTTCATGAATGCAAATTCTAAGAGTTCAACGGGCTAAGTGTGATTCACAGTGTGTAAAAGGCGATTTATGTGGCTTTTCGCTTGTGTTGCACGTGAAGGTCTCGTGTGAATTCTAATGCAAAACAGAGAGATAGAGAGACACGCAGGAAAATCTTTGGTAGTACGGTCCAATAAGCAAACCCAGTATTTGAACGTTTATCCGTTATTATTTTTCCCTAACTCTGTATGTTCCACACATATAAAATATGTAAATATAAAATATGTTGGAAAAAGCCGGGGAATCATCGTAGTCAACAGATTTTAAGAGCCGAGGCGCGGATGAAGTTTTGAGGAGAATATTTTAATTTTTCTTATCAGAATGTTAAGCAGTAAATGTCACAGTAAAAGCCTGACATCATACACACACAATAGTCTCGGCTACTTTTGCTAGTGTAAACTAGTTGCCTAGAACAAATTCTAAATATCGACAGGATTATTGGAATTTTACATTTTATTATATATATATATATTTTTATCAGATTATTTTCTTATCAGGTCGTGCTCGTACTTTAAATAGTTCATTTGAGGTTATTTACGTTCTCAATGAAAATGAATTGGGTAAATTAAAAAAAGAGAGGATAGAAAGTACTACTCTGTTTAGAAAGGAGCACGTGCATAATTCTGAACATTCATCCACACGCTTCGTCGTATTAGCCAGTGCTGTGATGGTTGAACGATTTCATCCCCTAATGTTCCTTGCTGGACTCCGTGGTGTAGTGGTAGCACACCCGCCTCACAAGCGTGGAGAGGGTCGGTTCTGCGGTGGCAGCTAGCTACACGGGCACACATGTGTGTGTTCATAAGCTTCGGCTTCTTTCCGTGTAGCAGCGGTCACTTAGGCCGTTAACCTTTAACCTAGTTTGATAATCTGCATCCCCAGAACCACGAATACATTGTGCAATATGACAACACAACAGAACCACGAATACATTGCGCAATATGACAACACAACAGAACCACGAATACATTGCGCAATATGACAACACAACAGAACAGCATCGTGGCATTCACACATCATTCATAGAACATTCATTCATTCATTCATAGAACATTAATTAATTAATTCATTCATAGAACATTCATTCATTCATAGAACATTCATTCATTCATAGAACATTCATTCATTCATAGAACATTCATTCATTCATAGAACATTCATTCATTCATAGAACCAATATTAATTCATAGAACATTCATTCATTCATTCATAGAACGGCGTGAATTTCAGCATTAAAGCTTATATTTGTGTATTCTCCTCTGATAAATTTAGTCTAAGTGAATTTGAAGAAGCATAACGTTCTGGACAATAAAGTTCCGTCTATTCACAGGGATAATGAATGCTCTCATATCCTGCCTTTTTTCAGAGCATTACCGCAAAACATGTGCCCTGCAAATTATACATGGGGAAATTTCACGCAATCCAAAGGGCAATTCACTGTAAATATCCGATTATTTCGCATTACAAAACTTTGAGATAAAGGACTGTGCTTATGGCTGAAACACTGAATGTTTTTGCTAAAAATGGAGTCATCAAATCACTCACCACATATACGCAAGCCACGAACGACGAAAAAGCCAGAAATACTCTCATTTTGCAGCAAACTCTCTGTTCGTCTATTGGCAAATTCTGCGATTTACTCTGGTGCAGTTGAACAAATATCTTAGCCAAGATGACAGGATATATTACAACAACCAGGTGTTGCTGATAGTGTCTCAAGTTGACGATGATTCAATCGTGCTTACTTCTTGAAAACAGCTGGTATCTATCGCCAGACAGCGGAGTCCTAGAGAGTGACCACAACGCACCTCGACCGTGCCAAACCACAATACTGCTCACTTTTCTAGATGAACACAGCTCAAGTAAACACACACACACACACACATACACATACATACCCGCGCATACACACATACACATAGACACACACACACACACACACATACACACATACACGTCTGAGAGTGCAGACATCGCTAATCCACCTGCCATCTGCCAATGTCCGCTCTTTTTCCAGCCGTTGCAAACTCTTTCTGGATGAATAAATATATACGTGTCTCTTATCTCTGTATGTGTGTGTGTCTGTGTCTGGGTCTGTGTGTGTATGCGTGTGGTTAGTTTATTGTTAAGATGAGTCATGTTGTAGCGACAAGTAGTTTGACGATGGACAACGTTCAATGGGGCTGGTCGTTGATGGAAAAGGAAAGTGTACAGCCGCAGAAATGCACACACGTTAGAAAGTGCACACAAGTTAAAAGGTGCACAGACGCTGAAAGGTGTGTGTGTGTGTGTGTGTGTGTGTGTGTGTGTGTGTGTGTGTGTGTGTGTGTGTGTGTGTGTGTCTGTCTCTCTGACAAGAGATCCTAGTGCACGCCACAGAAAACCGCAAACTGGGTGATGACGCTAGCCGATCCTAGCTAGCATTTTCTAGCTGTTGGTAGTATAAGCCATTGCGTAGCATCCCGAAGCTATCAGGGATCCCCCAGCTTGTCCATGAACCATATAAAACTAGCGATGGTGAAAAATGAATCTCCTAGTTTACACTATCCAAAGATGACAAATAACGTTTAATCACTGTTTGAAACTTTCAACGAGTATAAGTAAAAAAGCCCACATCTTGTCTCCAAATTTTGAAGGCCCCTGACTGTATCTTGCCCAGATCTGTCAGACGAGCTTGAAATGGAGCTGTTAGCTCGATACAGAATGTACTTAAGTGATTCAAAAGTGGTATAGTATTTATTCACATAGGCAACGACGTATCCCGATATGGGCTCAGGGAGGCATGGTCTCCTCAGCCAATGTCAGGACATATAGGTTTATTATATAATCAATTACTGACCATGTCCATGATTATAAGTGGCTTGACTCCAGGCTACATACGAGATTGAATTCAATTAATTGTTGTGGAAAAGTGGCCAATACTTGATATCTCAGGCAATTTCACAAACGTTGTATATTCGCATGACGTTTCTCTAATGTTGACTACATTCAAGCGAATCGCAACAGGATTTTATTAGAATTGTTATTGATTTCAAATAAGCCCAGTGCACTATTCCAGAACATTTATTATTTATTCACATACCTTATTCTAGTGTATTTATTTAGTATATTGATTTTCTATTTGGAAACGTATCACTAGTTTGGACGTAACTTTGTAGTGCCACACTCTTTATCGTGTTGTGCATCCAGGCTTCCATGTGTTCCAGTTGATTTGTGTTTGCCTAAGCCGTGTGACACCTGCGAGTACTTACATTGTGTATAGTAATACAAGTGTGTATTCGTGCCTGTATGTGATTTTTCATTGTCTCACCACATCTGGTGAGCTGATCTAGTCTTCATTCAGCTGGACCGTGTATCCTCATATAAATATGCTCTCACTCTTGCGTGACTGTCGGGGCTTACTGTGGTTCGAGAATACAAAATTTCCTGGTGTGGGTTAAGTGTGTGGATAACTTGCACTGCAGTGGTGCCCCAGTGAGACATTGGCGGTGAGATTTTAACTCATTCAATTGTTTTCACTCGCATTTTTGCATAATTTCTATGAAACACATAGCAATTGCTTCATGCGAATACTTCGTTGTTAAAGTTTCATTTGTCATTGCAAAAACATTCGTTCATTTATCAAAATGCAAGCACCAGACGAACTTTTTGTGCAGAATAGTGCCTTAAACCTGTTTTTGTCTGCCAATATGTCATTAGGAGTCCCCCAGTTTATGCCCAACACCGTAAAGGGATGGACAGCAAATTTGGAAGCTCATTTTCACATTGCCGGGATAACATCTGAACAAACGCGGTTCTTCCACGCACTGGCTGCCCTGCCCCAGACATCTCCAATGACCTGAGTGATGAAGTGCTCTCAGAGCACAAATACTCCGAGCTGAAGAAGGCCCTGGAGAGCATGTTCACCCGATCAAAATCTGAGCTCCTTGAGGACTTGTTGTCCAGAGTATTTCTCACTGCACGCCCATCAGTGGCGTTAACAGAACTCAGCGGCCAGTGTTGGGACGGGATACAAACTTGTTCGTCACAAGATCTTGAAACCTCTACCCCCCGTAATCACCTCTGCGTTATCGGAACAAGCGACTCTCACTCTGGACCAAATTGGGTCGCCCTCTGACGAGCTAGTGTCATTGGTGCGCACTCAATCTTGCTTATCAGCACCAGCTCAATTCCAAAGTGACGAAATGGCAGTCGTCATATCAAGAAATCAGTCTTTTTATCGCAATCCACAGTGGCCACACCACATCCAAGGACAGAGGGGTCCCTCCTGACCAGGCACTCAAGTGCCTAGTGTGGTGCACCCGTTCTATGATGGCTAAATACCACAGGTGTGCAGAGCGCATGTGCTCTATGGTCCAGAAGCACGCTCCTGTCGATCTTGGAGCAAATGGCCGAATACGCCCAGAAACTTGTGAATCATGCTCTCGCCGCGCTCCCGTTAGCGGTCAAATTCCCTGACCCAGCGTCGCCGCTGGGGCATGACAAGGGCAGGCATGGTCAGGCACAAGGGCAGGCATGCTTTATGGCGACCGACCGACTGTCACTCTTCAAAGTCGCAGCACAGGTCGACAACCTAAGCTTTGACTTGATTATCGACACAGGCGGGAACGACCAGGTCTGGCAGCTGATTGCATAGACTTCTGGCCATGCTGGAATTCACGATGCTAGTGTTTCAAAAGGTCTTTGGCGTATCATCACCATACGCTTCTTTATTTCATTAAAAGTTTCTTGTGGTGTGGGTTCTTTCGAATACACAAACCGGGTCAATGCACGACACTCGACAGGCTCCATTTCACAGCTGATTCAGTTCAAGCGGCTGCATCTACAAAACCACAATTAGTTCATAGCTAAAATTAGCTTCATAACCCATGAAGATATAAATTAATGCACATGCGAAATGTCATATAGATCAGTCGACTAGAAATGAGTCAAGGGAATTACTTCTTGAACGCCCTTCGTAGTTCGACGTTCCCTTTAATTCTGTAAATATTCGCATTTCGTTGCGACTCATTCGACGTGAATGACATTTACATTGTTCTACCGCGTCGTTTGACAAGTTGACGCTAATGACACCATTAAACTTGCTGATTATGCAAGAATTTACCAGAAATTCTGCTGAAATGCGTGCGTAGGTCTGCTTGTTTAGCTTGAGTTCAGTTATTATTATTATTAATTACAGGCAAATCCAGTAGCATGGGAAGAGTGCAAGCACTATTACCACCCTAAGGTGGCCCCATGTACCGGAAGCGCCCAAAAGATTAGGACAGAAAGAGAGTTCGAAGAGAAATAAGTCTAGAAAGAGAGTTGGAAAGAAAATAATAAATAAATAACAATAAATAATAAACCATCATCCGATAACAATCCATAATGTCACTCCGCCCACGTTCCTCAATAAATAATAACAATCAACAATAAATATGTGATTCATTAAAAAACAGCCATCAATAAATAAGAATAAATATTAATAAATAAGTAATAAATAACAATCAAGAACAATACATATGATTCAAAAAAGAAACATCCAACAATAAATATAAATATGATTCAATAAGTAACAACAACACAAATAAATATGATTCAATAAACAATAACACCAATAAATATGATTCAATAAACAACAACAACAATAAATATGATTCAATAAACAGAAACAACAATAAATATGATTCAATAAACAACAACAACAATAAATATGACTCAATAAACAGCAACAACAATAAATATGATTCAATAAACAACAACAGCCAACACTGAGTAAAAGTATAATTTAATAAATAACAACAACCAATGATAAATAGTAATAAATAGAGAGTAAAATAGGAATAAATATAAATAAATAGAAAATAAATAACAATAAGCATGAATAAATAACAATAAATATGAATAAATATACAATTAATAAGACTCAACAGTCAATTCCGCTCTTTCAGTAGCATTTCATTTACTTTGGCCTTGAATTTGTTCAAATTGCTCTGCAAGAAAGCCTCCTCCTTCAACGTGTTCCAAGTAGACACAGTGGCCGGAAGAAAGCAACGTTGGAATTGTTTTGTACGACAACGAATTGGAGCCATGCACTGGGAATGCTGTTTGGATGTAAACCGTGTGCTTCTTGCTGCCACGAAATCATCAGGAATTGACTTGCTCATCGGATGATGGTCGTTGTGCTTGATCTTGTACAGCATGCACACACTGCTGACCTTTCGACGATGGCAAAGATCACCAAGAACCAAGTCACCACAGAGGAACTTGCAAGTTCTAACAACTCTGTTGATGAGATTGAGGTGACAATCCGCAGCAGAAGACCACACGGGGGCGCAGTACTCCAGAATTGGCAAAATGAAACAGCGAAAACAACTTTTTGAGATTGTGCTGCTACCGAACATCCGATATGCCTTTCTTATAATTCCCAGTTTCCGCGATGCCGAACAAACTAGCTTCCGAATGTGACTCTTAAACGTGAGCTTTGAGTCTACATGTACTCCCAATATTTTGAGCTCATCACACACGTTGAGTTGGGCGTCATTTATGAGGATAGCTCCATGTGAAGGCTGAACGGTACGTGACCTAGAAACCAACAAGCATTTAGATTTCGAAGTGTTCAGCATCATATTCCACCTCTCACACCACTTCAGGACGCTGCTGAGATCGTCGTTGACCGTTTGACGTACCTGTGATCTGTCCGAAGGAGATGAAATTACAGCCATCAAGGTGATATCATCAGCATATCCATATACAGGGCTGCGTGTGGTTGTGTACAGGTCAGCGGTGTAAATGTTGAACAAAATAGGACCCAACACACTTCCCTGCGGGACACCGGACGCAATGCTCTGCCAGCCACTGTATGCTCCATCGATGGCAACACGTTGTACGCGATTGGATAGAAATTGATGCAAAACACTTAGCAAACGGCCGCCGACTCCAATCTTTCTCAGTTTTTGCAACAAGCCCTGGTGGCTCACACGGTCAAATGCTGCCGAGAAATCCAACTGCACAATCCAGGCTTCACTGCCTTTGTCTAGCACTTGCTGGAGCTCATGCGTGATAGTAAGCAGAGCGTCAGTCGTGCTGAGTTTTTTGCGGTATGCAAATTGATTTTCCGACAGCAGATTGTTGCTCTCCAGGTACTTGGACAGTCTGGAAGATATCAAGTGCTCGAATATTTTGGACAGAATCGGCGTAATTGATATTGGCCGGTAGTTTGCAACATCAGCTGAATTGGTTCCTTTTGGTATGGGCGTGATATTCGCAACCCGCCAACATGATGGAAACGAACCAGTCTTCATCAAGCGCCTGAAAAGAGCACTGAGCTTCGGAGCTAGAGTATCTGCCGTGTTCTTGAAAAATAGCGGAAACATATTCAGAGGGTCTGTTCCTCCGTGGGCATCAAGGTCTTTCATGAGATTCGCCACTTCTCTTGATCGGAAGGCAATGCCTTTGATTTTCGGGGCGAGGACAGATGAATCGTCAGACGGAATGGACCCTTGACATTGCTTGGTATTGAAGTAATCCATAAGCAACTCTGCCTTCTCTGTTGGGTTGATTTTGAGCTCACCGTTCGCTGAAAATAAAGGAGGGACAGACAGGTCATGTCCAAACACTGACGATTTCAACGTTGACCACCATTTGTGGGCGTCATTGGCAGATGTTAGCTTTTCAGCAAGTTTCTTTGAGTGACGTGTTTCCGCTTCTGAATACACATGCTCAGCATGCCGTCTGGCCTCAGTGTAGACATTCCATGAATCGGCTGAGCGTGATTGGAGCCACTTGTGGTAAGCCTCCTGCTTGGATTCACGAGCGCTGCGACATTCGTTGGTGAACCAGGCTTTGTCATCAGAGCGAAAACGTAGTTTTTTAGTAGGCACTCTCCTTGAGATGACATCGGTAATGTATTTGTTCAATGCATCGATGGGGCATTCCTTCTGCTGCAGATTTGAAACTTTAATTGCTTTCAATTCATCATTCACCTTCACCCAGTCAACATTGTTCTTCATGTGCACGAGCCTTGAAATCGTGTAAGGAGAAACCTTCTGTCTCAATGTCAACTTCACGGACAGCGACGAGTGATCTGAACTTCCTATTGGAGCTTCCACGCTTACACTCACGATATCTGAGACGTCTGTCATAACCAAGTCCAAACAGTTTCCCGCTTGATGTGTGGGACCGGACACCATTTGGGAGCAGCCAGAAATGTTGCAGAAATCATATGCTGCTCTACCATGAGCGTCTGTAGGAGATGTCGACAAGAGCCACTCACGGTGATGGGCGTTCATGTCTCCCACAAATACAAATGCTGACTTGGTGTCCTTCTCCTGAATTGTTGACATGGCTGACAACAGACATTCGTAGATAGAGTCGTTACTGTCTGGATTTCGGTAGGCTCCAAAGATGTAAAAATTCATCAAGGCGGTGTTGACACGCAGCAGCATAAATTCATGACAAGTGCAGTCGTGAGCTGTAATTCTCGTTGCTGAAAAGCCTTTGCGTACGTACACTGCCATGCCACGCCGCCTGTTTTTTGAGTCACGTTTGATTAGCAATGGCTTACTGAAACCTGGCATCAAGAGCTCAGATTGGTCCCGATAATCGGACACAAGCGTTTCGGCACAGATAACGATGTCCTTGGAGCGACTGGCTGCTGTCAAATCTCTGATGTTCTTATACAAGCCCCTGATGTTGGCGAAAAGTATATTTGAAAATCGTTTTTGTGGTCGAGCAGGACCGGGATTCATTTCAACATCGCCACACATCATCAGTAGAAACGACAAATCCACGGTGTGAGAAGGCACACACACAACGCAAAGCAGACATACAAATAAACACATAATGCACGACGCATGCGAACACAAAAACACAACACATAACACATGCATACGAAATTTCACAACAAAAAACAAGCATACAACACACACAATACAAAGCAAACATACACACAAATACACACACAAGAAAAACACTAGAAAACACATGTGAGAACAATTTATTGAGAGCTCATTGTTAAACACATATCGCAAGGCAAAATGTCCAATGGGCGACCACAAAGACAGAGTATGAGAGCAACACAGAATTAGTTGGCACCTCAGTGCGAGGAAAGAGCTGGGCGCTGACGGGAAACGGGAAAACCGGCCGTTAGCCGTCGGGGCGGGGCTACAATTTTCGGCCCGCCACATCAACAAAACAGACATGAGACAGAAAATAATACATATATCCATGAAATTGGGTATATTGGGTATATTGAAATAAAGGTCAACTTAGAAATACAACTATATAAAATTTCACGACAAAAAGTATGTCGAGTGAAACACAGATTGTGTGATAGATTAGTACTGGATATTGTGTATGAATGACTATTTTGTATGAGCGTGAGTGAAGGTGCTGTATGTGTATATGAGCGTGTGTTTGAATGGTGGATTGTTCGGTTTGCTGACTGCGCGTGCCACGTGGTGGCGTCATGTTTTCTGGGAGTCGGTGTGTGAGCGTCGTGGAGGGTGTGTCTGTGTGCGGTGTCTTGTGGGCGCGCGTGGGGCTGCAATGCCCCCGCGCGCCCGTCTTTTAATACATCTTGTTTTTGTTCATTATGTCTGCTTTTACAGATTGACTTGCTATAAATAACAGTAATACGTGTATATCTGATTCGTGTTGAGTACAAATATGCAATTATATATTTAATGATAATCTTTACGTTATATATATATTATTACTCAGTATAATCATTACCCCCATGTAATTATCCATAAAATATAATTCTTAATATATTAATATTGTATTATTACTAAAGCAATGGATAAATATATTATTAATGTATCTATTATTACATATATTATTATATATTATTAAAAATATATAATTCATATATTTATTATAGAGCTATTTTATGGTCTCAGTACAATTATGAATATAATTATCACTTCCCATGAATATACTGATTATAAACATTGGTATTTCAGGTTTGCTTATTTATAAATTTAACCCTCCAGAAGTCAATGTGATATCCTGTGTCCTGTGCATCAGCTGTTTCCCTGCATTCCTCAGCAAGCTGTAGTGGCGTATTTGCTCAATAAATGTGATTTTTATGCTGCACTGGTGTTACTCACTGGGTTTTGGTGGTAAGATTTTTTAGTTTTATTATTCTTTAGTATGTTATACTCTTGAAACAACTTATGGAACAAATGTTACATATGTGTAGCATGGCTTCTAGACGGTTAATTACAATTATTGTGAAAATATTGCGTTCATATAAAACACATTCCTAGTAAATATAGCCAAATGACTAAATATGAGGTGATATAGAAAAAAGTACAAAATATTGGCATTTTAAGTTATCTGATATCAGACCTGCGGGAGACGTCAATTTTAGAGTGTATATTTATAACAAAGTTTAATCGAGTCGATTGTGTGGAATAATTTCTTGTGAACTTAAATTGGCCGTAACTTAGTAAGTAGTGTTGTTCACGATGAATTCGACAAGTTTGCATGCGACCATTTTTGCGAAGATCTTACTGATAACACGAAAAAGCGATATAAATCTGAAATATTTTGTATCGAACTTAAAGTTATTAATGAATATTTGTGTAAAACGACCTTTTACAATATTCAGCCAGTCAGGAAAATAGACACTATATTCCACTTGAAAAATAGACATTAATAGTATGTATGAAAGGATATGTTATAAATTCTAGCGTTGGTTTCGGTAAATTTGCTGTAATTCCATCCTTCAGCGCAAAGTGTACGTGTGTGTGTGCGTGTGTGTAGTGTGTGTGTATGTGTGTATGTATATGTGTGTGTGTGTGTGAGTGTGTGCACTTCTGCATGCCGTCGCGTAGGTGTGTACGTTTGCTTCTTTTTCATACTAATCAAAATAACTGTGCATCGCTTTTCAGGTGTATTGGAAATATAGTAATTCTCCCTGTGTTACAACAACGTGAAAACTTCACATCCCAAACGGGCCTGTGCGTGTGCGTGTGCGTGCTTGTGTGTGTGTGTGTGGGTGTGTATGTGTGCCTGCGAGGGCATGTGTGCATTCATTGTTGAGTAGTAAGTTGGCGAAGCATCTTGTAGAGCTCGTAAAAGGCACACATTTGTGTTGGCATTCTATTTCCAGCTATAACCAAGAAGTAGTTTACATCCGCCCTGGTCATTTTGTATGATGTCTTGCACACGCCAATTGTTGTTGGTAAGCATATCAATTTGTCTCAAGCAATTTGCCTCAAGGCACACCACTGGCTTGACTGAAGTGACGAGTGAAGATTTGGTCCATTCTGGATATAAAATTTTCGCGAAAGAAAAAGTGAAATTACAATAATAAATTACATAATATATTGCATAATAAATAATAAATTACAATACTATATTGATTAATATAGATGTTTTTTAAATAGAAGGACAAGTCAATATCATATAATATATTCAAACATACCTAAGTAAATTTGTCGTACTTTTTTTCCTCACAGGTGCTGTTGGCTATAACAGGCACACCTGGAACTACAGCTCAGGTAAAAGTGACAATTAAAAATAACTGTAGGATGTTGTTTTTTAATATAAATAATTATTATTCCACTATCGACACCCATAATGCCATTTAAGTTAAATTAACAATTAACTCGCATAATCATATTGAGTACAATATCTTTCATATTTCTTGAGCTACTATATAAATTAAGGTTTTTGAAAACAATATGTTGATATCAAAGAATCGTTCCCAATATATATAGCCTAATGATTAAATATTTGTTAATATACACAAAAACCTACGAAATATGGTAATTTTAAGTGCTGCCATATGAGATGACATATGAGATGACTTATGAGATGACTTATGAGATGACTATGAGATGACTGTAATCCATGATAAAACCATGACCAAAATCGTTACCATCCTTCTCACTGTAGTGGAAAAATATTTCTCGTGAATTAGATTATACTTTACACTGTGTATATTTTGTGTATTTTTTAAGAAGAAACAGCTCTATTTATGAATGGGCATAACAGAAGAATGAATAATATATGAAATGAAAGATGAAAGAATAATAAAATGAAGAATAATATATGTGTGTTGGGTGTACTTTACGCACAATTAAATATCGTTGTGAATTTAATAGACCGTCTGATTCGTTTTGTAAATTTCATTTATTCTATAAATATACTATGAATACTTTTTTTTGATATAGTTTATAAAAGTAATATTTACAACAATAATTTGAAGTGTATTAAATTTATGGAATACATTAAAGTGATATTCATACTAAATTCTATGTTTATAATTTAATTACAGTGAATTTATAGAATAGAAATATATAATTTACATAAATATAATTTAAGGATAGATAAAATTTACAGAATAAATACAATTTTTTTTATTTATTAATTACGGCATATGCGAAATATATTTGGGGCAGCAGAAAAGCTTGGCTAAAATATTGAATGCGAATTAGAAAAATAAATAGAGGGATAAATTGGAGCGTCTAAAAGGGAAAAAAGACTTAAAACGAATTAATTCACGATCGTGGAATTATTTAGTTGATAAAATATTTAATTAATAAATTATTTGTTTATTAAATTATTTAGTTAATAAATTATTTAGTTATTAAATTATTTAGTTATTAAATTATGTAGTTATTAAATTATTTAGTTAATAAATTATTTAGTTAATAAATTATTTAGTTATTAAATTATTTAGTTATTAAATTATTTAGTTATTAAATCATTTAGTTATTAAATTATTTAGTTATTAAATTACTTAGTTATTAAATTATTTGCTTATTAAACTATTTAGTTATTAAATTATATGCTTATTAAATCATTTAGTTATTAAATGAATGACTATTCATATTGAGATAGACTCAATACTTGAGGCTTGGACGCATGGTGGGGTGTGGTAATGTGTTATTTGACGCACGGCGTATTGTGTGCATGTTCACGTGAAGAATTCATTACTTTCGGACGACTTCCGGACAAATTTGAACGACTCCTTCAACATGCCAAATCCAGGTGACTTTCAGGAAACGTTTTGCCAGTTTAAAATGAGTGAATATCGCCACATTTTCATTCATAAACTATAAATCTGGATTATATAACTGGGAATGCATATTTTAAATATTTTATTTGTCTGAAGTATTAGTTTATTGCCGTAACGTAGCATATCTATAATAATTTGTTAGCTGAAAGTTGCACTTAGAGAGACTCGCTTGTGTTGCTTGCTGTTAGGCTTGTGTGTTCACTGCTCAACAATTATTGTTTTTGCTTTTCAGACTCCAGTTTGCCCAGTGGAAACTTCGTAAGTTTTGTCACATTTGATCCAGAGATAAAATCATTTTTCTCACCAAATATTGCAAAGGTTAAATACGGTTGCAATATTAATCACGGGCACTTTTTGACTTTTTAGAAAATCACGCATAATTGTATCGGAAATATACTCTCTATGGTGACGTCCAATTTTATGACGTTGAATCTGTGAGGTGCTATATATGATTTTGTGGTTTCACACAGGAAACTATTGTTTTGGGTGCGGACGAACTTATGAGACGAAGTAAGGAGATGGATCAGATGTCCAATCAGGCATGATATTATACACACACACACGAACACACACACGCACACAGACACAAACACAGAAACACACACACACGCAGACAAATAGACACGCACAGACGACACACACACACACACACACACGCAGACACACACACACGTAGAACTAGTAAGAACACGCAGACACACACACACACACACACACACACACACACACAAACACACACACACACAAACACATACACACACACAGACGACACACGCACACACACACACACATACACACACACAGACGACACACGCACACACATACACACATACACACATACACACACACAGACGACACACGCACACACACACACACATACACACACACACACGCACAGACAGACACGGGTGCTGAGAGTGATTAAGAGGTGGATTTGTGCTTAGTAAGGCAAGTGAATGGCAAGTGTGTGGCGCGGTGTGAGCCCTCCACGGTGTGAGCCCTCCACGTGTGGGCCCTCCAAATAGCAGACTCGAGAGGACCGATAAACAACGCGCAATTAAGGGCTTGCGCTATTTGAAGGTGTGCTCTGCAGCAATGATTGTCAACTTATTCTATTACTGTGGATCGTTGATTCTTCACAGAATATGTTTTTATTATTTACCAGTTTTTGCACTCCGTGGTGTAGTGGTTAGCACACCCGCCTCACAAGCGGGAGGTCCTTGGCTTGAAGCCCGGCGGAGCAGAATTTCTTGGGCGAATTCAATAATCTAACAGCCTCTGTCCACCCAGCAGTAAATGATGGTACCAGATATCAGTCATGTGTTGTGCCATGCAAATAATACTGGGTAATATTTTGCTTCTTGCATGTCTTTGTCATTTTTTCATATTTCATTGTTCGCCAGTTGTGTTTTGCATTGGCCAAATACATCTTGCATTGTTGCAATTCACTGTGTTGCCTGTCTAGACACTGTTGTCGCCGATCTCGTCACTGTCGCTGCTCAATTTCCAAGTGCGACCTCAAGTTCTTTCGGACGGGGCCAGGTCATTGCGCAATATTGAGCAATTGATTGAAAGGTGGGCTCGAATAAAAATAGATTCATCCACCGCCAAGTAGAACCAAAAATTAACTATTTTTATTTCAACGATTGTTTATGTGTATGCGTGTGTGTGGGTGTGTATGTATGAACGTGTATGCTAGTGTATGTATGTGTATGTGTGTATGTAGCAAATGTGATATCATAATGTTATAATGTCTGAATTGTTGTTAATGACATAAATTCAGTCACGCCACTACAAAGCAAAGTTTAATTGAACGTACATATATAAAATGCTACTGTAACATATTGAAATGGCTCAAATGAATAACAATGTACACTTTATATATATTGGCAGGTTTAGATCGGGTGCTTTGGATTCTGCCAGTATTCAGGAGACAGTTCATCCGCTTGCTATAGCTGCCAGAAGCAATACAGGCAATTTGCCTCCCAACAGTGAGTGCTAACTCTATTGCAGTGGTTCTCAAACTTTATCAGTGTTGGCACTGTTTTCATATCAGCAGTCAATTATCACACCACCTGCTGGATTCTTGATAGTTATACGAAAATATTAAAATACAAACAACGTAATAACAAAATGATTGTATTCAATATTCATTATACAGCTTAGAGCTTAGCGGCGTACGAGTATATGAGTTAAACATAGGTAAAACATATATTTCTCGTATAAAACATATATTTCTCGTATATGAGTTAAACATAGGTAAAACATATATTTCCCTCAAGTATTCACAGGAATCCTTGCACGAATGCACGAATTCACAGGAATGCACGCACTCCTTAATAACCAGACTCGCACCTCTTAACAACCAGACTAGCACCCCTTAATAACCAGACTAGCACCTCTTAACAACCAGACTAGCACCCCTTAATAACCAGACTAGCACCCCTTAATAACCAGGCTCAAACCCCTTAGCAACTAGGTTCGCACCCTTAACAACCAGGTTCGCATCCCTTAGCACCCATGACCGCACCCCTAGCAACCAAGATTGCACCCGCTCAATGTTCCATCACCTCGATTAAGAACCCCTGTTCTAATTGCTTTCACTGTTTGTGCGCGTATTGACATCGTGTGAGTATGTGACAACAGGTGGTACAACATTGACATATGGTTTAATAGGCGAAATTTCACCATCACATAATTGAATTGCCACCAAATAACACTACCGGCTTACTTCAACAATTCGTATGCTAGTGCAAACACAATTAACCTCAACTTACTGACATTTGCATACCACCACTGGCGGATTCAGAGGGGGGCTCAGGGTGCTGAAGACTCCCCCCCCCCCCACCTCAAATGTTTCCATCAACTCCTCATAACCAAGATATTCACTAAAATATGTCAAGAAGATATTTTTCCTGTAGAATTTGTTGATATACGCATTATCGCAAATACTTTGCATAATGATGCATGTTCATGACTGATCGCTCCCAAGCTTTAGCTTCCCCAAACAAATTATTCAGCCCCTCCTAAAATTTCATTCTGGATCCGCCACTGCATACAACAGTTGCCTCAAGCGCAATGATCAATGAACTTGTATCTATATCTTGCATTACATATGTTTTGCATCACAAGAATACTTACGTGGCTTTTTTAAGTTGGCATTCTATATAATTTCTTACTTGTTCCTCAGTTTCTTGCCTATTTTTATGCATATAATTTTATATTTTCTCATCATCATTATACCTTTTTAGTTGATTTTTGCGTTAGCACATTATCTTAATAAGTCCGTTCCACGATAACAATATGACTGCAACAATAAGGAGCGATAATCCACCTGGGTTGCCTCCTGATACAGTCGTTCGGTGATTGAATTATAAATAAATGTTCTACGATTGCATAAATTCACTTTTATTTAGCCTTTTTATCTTATAATTGTATTTGATTCCTCGTTCTTTTAATTCTTGCTCCCTCAGCTTCCATCTTTCTGACTAAAACTATTACTCTTTTTTAACATTCGTTCCCTGCACAACGTTTGGTCACTTTATTTATTTATTTACTTAATAAATAAATGAAACGGATAAACAGTCAGCCAACAGGACATAATCCCAATTACAGGTTACAATTACGATAAGTTGTGCCACCACAGAGTGGTATTAATGCTTGCACTTTTTGCATGCTACTGGACTTGTATGTAATAAATAATATATAATAATAACAATAATACAACGTTTTCCACTTATCTTGCAGTGTGTCAAGGCAGACCTGACCGGAGATGTTCGTCCTCCTTGTACCCATCCATGGATGGTTCGTGCAACAATCCACATAACACAGCATGGGGCAAGGCCAACAGTCCACTAATCAGAATTGTGCGCAATAACTACGAGGATGGTGAGTGGAGAGAAAATAAAATGACCGTGCGTCTTCTTTTCCCCGGACACGCTTTCTTTTTGAGCTCCGTCCGACCTGCCCGGGTATTTTTGAAAAATGTTTCAAATATCCGGGGCTCATATGGCTTGAGTAGTTCAATTCGATATGTTCTTCCCGCCAGTGTATAATGTCTTGGTCCGGCCTAAAAAAGTCAATTGAAACATTTGGCCTGAAAAGTTGATTTTTAATAAACATATAATTTTTCAATAGAAAGGTGAATTTTTTGGGCGCGCATAGGAATGTCCTCTTTTTTGCGATTAGGAATATGGTTACCTGGTTTTATATTCGGTTTTGTCTGGTCGTATTTCGTTAGGTCACCTACTAATATCTTTGTAGAAGCAGCTCCCAAATGTAAGGGTTTCTACACGTTTCACCGCTAATTGTGGAAGGGTGGTAATTTTGCTTCGTGACAATATATGCAACGCCGTCGAAAAGAAGAACACAAAACGGTGAACATTTGTTTTGCATAACGGATTAAAATTGCGACGTTATAGGGTTGATATAAATAAAATAAAAGATGTGCATGTGTTCCAGGAATATTCAGTCCACGTCATTTGTCAGTTAGTGGTCGTCGGCTACCTCGTCCGCGTCGCTTGAGTGTCAGGTGCATGCAAGTGGGAGACGGCAGGCCTTCGAGCGTGCACACGCTGTTCGTCATGCAACTAGGCCAATTTCTCGACCACGACCTGGTACATGTGCCAATTCAGCGCGATGGTGAGTGCTGGCCGAGCTGGGACATACGAGACAGCTGCAATGGGAGATCACACATACGAGAATGTCCACCAATATTAGCCAAGTTTTCCGCTCTAAGAAATCCGACATCGATAATTCACTATACAGACAATGTAGACATTCGCTGTAAAAGCGATGTATCCTCCTTATCATAAGCATATGACACTGACATCATATGTGAGACCAGAACACTAGACGGACCTGAAAATGAACTACTAGAAAAATATACGCCGTCAATTGAAGGCTCGCGTCGTTCTACGGCCGGTATGTCAGTTTACTGAGTGAAGAAATATTAGATTCTGATATTTTAATACCCGTCAATTGACTGCTCTGATCCTTATAGTGTTAAGATCGTGGACCAGAAGTTTGGAACTCCTTACCCAACTGGATAAAATCCCAATGCTACTTCATGTCTGTTGACACATTCAAACGATATATTAAAAAACACCTCTATACTTTGCAGAGCGGAGAGTGACAAATCTGGGTATAGCAAGTTAATTGGAACATTGGGTATGTTGTTGGGTATTGAGTTGCGTCTTTCTTTCCGCCTTGATATTGTCTTATAATAATATAATTTGTCCTGTACGTGAGATTAAGTGCTTGTGTGTGTTATTGTTGTTGTGTATGTTATTGTTGCACGCGTATTTGCGTATGTGTACGTACGAAGGTGATTGTATGTATGTAAGTGCATGCTGCTGGGGGTATTTGGTGTGAAAATATATATGTGTGGCTTTTGTGTGAGGAAATATAAATTTTAATGTGCTAGCAAATATGCGATAAACGTCGGGAATTTTGTCACTTTCCCCATTTTGTCTCTTTTTTCACTTTGATTAAATGTATATGAAAGTTGTGAATTTATGGCTACATAAGCGAGATTATTATGGTATGAATGGTTATATAGGTGATATGATATGATATATATATGATATGATATATATATGATATATGTGGATAATTTTTTGTGTGTCTAAATGTGTCCGTTTATTTTATCTGTTTATGTTAACTGTTAACGTTTGACAATATTTCGCTGTATCACGTTCAATTATTTATCAATGCCTGTCTAAAAGTCCGCTTGACAGGCACTAGCCTAATGTTTTGAGTTGAATTTTGCAATGTTATTGTTTGATGGAATTGGCAATAAACTCAATAAACTCAAAAAAAAGAAAAAAAAGAGCTTTCATACTTTATTCCTCTGTACTTTATGCTCTTATTACCGCGCTAATTACCGCGCAATGCGCTAATTACCGTCCTATATCTCTTCTCAGCTTTCCTTCAAAACTCCTTGAATCAGCTATTTTTTCCCAGTTGTCTCCACTTATTTCCCAGGTCCTTCATCCTTTCCAATCTGGTTTTCGCTCCTGTCACTCTACGGAATCCGTCCTTATTTCAGTTACTCATGAAATCTTATCTAAATTTTCCTATCGTCAATCAGTTCTCCTTGTTCTTCTCGATATGTCTCTAGCCTTCGATCTTGTCAATCATGCCATTCTCATCAATGATCTTTCTTCTCTGGGTCTATCCTCGTCAGCATTGTCTCTCCTCAAATCCTATCTCTCTGGTCGCACTTTTTCAGTAAACTTCAATTAAACTGTTTCAAAATCTGCTTCTCTTATTTCTGGTGTCCCTCAAGGTTCTATCTTGGGTCCTACTCTTTTCAATCTTTACATGTCTTCTCTGTCCTGTCCTTAGTAAATACAACATTCCTTTCCATATTTATGCCGATGACATACAACTCCTAATTCCTTGTCCTTTCTCTCATGCCACTCTTCTCAATGATATTCTCTCTGATATTACGTCCTGGACCACCTCTCGTCGCCTCATTCTCAACACTTCTAAGTCTGAATTTCTTATCCTTCACCCTCCGCGCATTTCTCTTCCATTACTCCCAATCGCTGTATCTTCCTCTGTTTGAAACTTGGGTGCTATCTTCGATTCCAACTTGTCCTTTTCAAACAATGTTGTCTCTATTTCGCGCACCTGTCGTTTGATTTTACGCAGTCTATACCCTATTCGATCCTGTTTAGACCAGCCTTCTTCTATTAAATTAATACAGTCTCTTGTTCTTTCTCGTCTTGATTATTGCAGCTCACTCCACTACATTCTTACCAACAAATCCCTGAAAATCCTTCAAAAAATAATTAATCAATCCTGTCGTTTTGTGCTCCATCCTACACCTTGCCGCCATACCTCTCAATTCTTGTTCCAATTCCACTGGCTTCCCATCATTCCTAGGATTCATTTTCGGCTGTGTTGTCTCATATATAAAATTCCGCACAATAGCTCTTCCCCGTCCTATCTTTCTGATCTTCTAGTTTCTTCTAATGACTTTAATTCTCGTGTTCATCGTCCTTTATCCTGTCCTCGCGCTATCAACGAGTCACCTTGGTCCGCAAAATCCTTTTCTTTCTATGCGCCTCGGGTCTACAATGATCTTCCTTCCTCAATCACTTCCTCTTCATCCTTTAGTAGATTTTCCTCTTCACTTCGTAAATATCTTTTTGCTAAATCTTTTGATCCCACTTCTCGCACTCTTACACCTTACGCTTCCCTATGACTCTAATTTACAATTACTTATGTTTTTACTTATTTTCATTTTATTTATCTCCATTATTATTATAAAAAGTTTCCTTTCTGTGAATTTTCTACTTCTTTTCTCACATCTTGATATCGTGTACTGTTGTTTCTAATTGTTGTCTCTTTCGCGCTTGTTTCTGTGTGAGCGCTATACAAATACATTGTTGTTGTTGTTGTTGTTGTTATGACAATGAGCTAGTTGGTAGCCAACGGTCACCTAACAATGATACTTGCTGTCTCATAATTTATGTGCCCGTCTTCCGTTGTATTTGTCCGTCGTCGTCGTCGAAGTCGTCGTCGTCTTCCTTGTTGTTCATACGTTTTCTCAATTTTTTACCCCTGATCACTGTATTTTATAGTTATCGTTATTATTTACAGGCAAATTCAGTAGCATGTGAGGAGTGCAGGCGCTATTACCACCATGCGATGGCCAAGAACATATATAGAGGGAGTTTGAATTACGAGAAATACTATGTTATGGATCCTCGCTAGGATATTGTTGATTGTGATTGTATGATTGTGGTTGCAGGCAATGGCAATGGATTGGAGTGTTGTGAATCCAGGCATCGACGCCTGCGGGCATGCCGTCTTGCCATCAAAATCTCGTCCAGAGATCCCCTCTACTCCAAGTCACGCATTCGCTGCATGAACTTTGTGCGCAGTATTCCGTTTGCGAGTTTCTCCGATCAGGCGGCCCAACAGGTCGTTTTGTTATTATTATTATTATTACTAGTATTATTATTAGCTTAATTATCAGTAAAATCATGAGCAAGGTGTAACACCCACCGGGAGCAAGACACCAGAATTGTGCTACACGCTTGTATTTGTACTCGTACCATACATATAGCGGTTCACACTGCAAAAGCAAAGAAAAACAGTGTGATGCATGATTTAAACATAAAAAAAATTAACAATAACATTCAATACAGCTCAATACAAGGTTTCAATGCTGAACTAAATTGGTATGAACACGACTCGGTACATTCCAATAAATGTCCAAACATATATAACAATAAACATCAAGCAAATCAATTGAGAGCATAAGAATATATTCTCACAATGTCTATTGTTGCCTGGTTTGCTAAATAAATTAATAACATATCATTTTTCTTTCTTCCAGGTGCATAATTTGAAAAATCTAGGTGCATATCTCGACCACGCATTAAGAAAAACAATATGGCTGCGAAAACCAACGCAGCAGTAAAAACAAGAAGTTGAAATAAAATGATAATTTCAATATAAAATATGCTGATGTTTCAGCCGAAATGTAAATCATTCGGCTTAAATATGACATTTAATGAAAATAAAACCATTCCAAGTTTTTTGACAAAATGGAATTATTAACCACAAACCACGCGAATATTTTCATTTCTTGACAACAAATCGCGACGCAGAATATAACAAAGGTGAAATGTGAAAAGCGCAAATGTAAATTGCATGACTTCAATTCGCATGCACCTTTATCATAAAGAGACAAAAAAGAGCAATAAATATATGTATCTTTCTATATGATATATCCATACATTAGAAAAAAGAAACTGGAAATTTATTAGGCTGTAGCGAAATCAAAAGTGCCCGCAAAAACCCACACCACACACCCACACTGTACAATATTCGCCAAGACTGCAGCAACGTTTATTATTTAAATCAATTGAATATAATACATTCTATAACATTATAAGTACATTATAATATTAGCGTCAATATAATACTTATAAGTAATGATATATTAAAATGGATAGCCTTTCCATGACTATAGCTCTAATCTAAATCTGTAATCCAACGTACATTTGTGGTTTGATAAAATATATCCCAGATTTGGCAATTGAAGTTGAGGCCGTGTTTGTCGCATACAGGTTAACCAGATCACACACTTCATAGACGCCAGCAATGTGTACGGCAGCAGCAACGATGAGTTGAACGAACTGCGGGAAACAAACTCCTACCTGATGAAGACCTCAGGAGATCGCCAACTGCCTCTTGACGAAGACAGGCATCTGTGTGAAGTTCGCAGACGTTCTCGGAGAGACCGGTGTTTTACAGCTGGTTAGTGATGATAAATATAACTTGTGAATAATCAATTAACTCTTGCATTGTTTCTGTGTTATTATTTGAGTTGCTTTTATTGTCTGATGATGTAGTCGGGAACACCCCGAAACGTGACTCAATTATAGGCCAACTGTAACCCTGTAATTCATAGTATTGACATAAGTATTCTATCGGGAAAGTCAACCAGTCTTAAGGACTTTAATATTCCCGTCATTGAAATTGATCAAGCAATTTCATCAATTTGAAATCTCCACGTTTTCCAAGCTTCTGGCGTGTCATGTCTGTATACTGTCGTGTGCCTGTGTCACGCATATTAACGTCATACACACGGACAGGTGACTCGCGAGTGAACGAACAGCCCTCACTAACACTGACACACACCAAGTGGGTTCAGATGCACAACATTGTCGCCAGAGAACTGCGTCGTCTCAATCCAGCAGCAAGTGCCGAACAAGTCTTCCAGGCAAGTTGCAGGCAATACTTGTCTGAAAGCTATCATCCACTTTATTATGATAATATTATATTAATAATATATAATATTCATTTACTGTGATATACAGTGTACCCCTGATATAAGAGAACCCCTAAGATATAGAAGATGGATCTATATATCTATATAGATCTATCTATATAGATATTTAAGAGTATTACTTCAGGCGTGCCCTCTATACTTTACGTGTGTTTTCCCCCGATATAAGACAACCTCGGATATAAGAGACTTTCTCCTATCCCGATAGCTCTCTTATATCCGGGCTACACTGTATCGTCGATTTTATTATGATTATTATCTATTTACCCACACTGAGACTTACAGTGTGAATATATGTAGTGTTCAGCTCACTGACAATATCAAGCTACAATGGTTATCACAGCTATCATGGAGATCAGATTGCCCCTTCAAATCCATTCTTACAGCCTTCTCGCCATTAATTTTTTGTAGAATATCTTTGGAGGCTGATTATTTTCAATAATCTATCGCTTACCCATCTTATGTTTCTTATATATATTCAGGTGCAACAATTTTCCTCCCACAATTTCTCATCATTTGGGAATTTGTGCTGGGTGTTCTGTCAAATATTGACTAGCGGCTGGATATTTCTTCAAATATGCTGTCATATTCGTTTGAAATGTCACAAACAGCTACAAATTTATACAACATAACCATATCGTATGTCTGAATTTATTTGCATATTTAATAAACTACATGTGCCATAGAATTTCAATTAGGACAATTTGTGGCTTGCAGGAGACGAGGTTGGTCATCATCGCAATGATGCAGAAAATCTACTATCGTGATTGGCTGCCGCTGATAATTGGCGGAGATCTCGTGCGCAAATTCGGCCTGATCTTGCGCGACAACTACGATTGCACAATAAACCCCGGAATCATACAGGAATTCTCTACGGCCGCCTTCCGCTTTGGTCATTCGCTGGTCTCCGGCAAAGTACAGTAAGCGATTCGTTGAAAATGGCAACCAGAACGATAGGTCTCTGGTAGACTGTCCCTGCGGTAGGGTATAAGAATACTGCCGCCGTACCCGCTGCGTGTTGTGTAAGAGGCGACTGAAAGCGGACCCTTTGCTCCTTCCCTCCCTGTACTATCATGTTCAAGTGGGGAGCGATAATTCAACAAAGTTGGCACCCCATTGTACTCCTGTAGCTGTCTTCCTTCCTATCCCCTCTACCCGAATTGAAAAAGGCCTCTGGTACGTTTGGTGCCGCTTCGCGCTCGGCTCTCATTCTTTTTCTGTGATGAGTTAGGTTAGGTAAGTTAGGTAAGGTCAGTTAGGTAAGGTCAGTTAGGTTAGGTCAGTTAGGCTAGGTTAGTAAGCAAAGAGAAAGAGAGTCGGGATTGAAGCGAGACCAAACATACTCGAGACGAACTATTGCTAGCTCCTTCGTTTTACGAGCAGAACAATTTTGACAAAAATAAACGTTGCGAGACTTCATGCTGCCGTTGGAAACTCGAGCTAACTTTTATGTAAAAACTGCAAATTGTTGTTCATCAATATTATAATTATTCTCGAAAGTTTGGTCATAAAACACTCCTGTGTGAAATTAATTCAACGCTCATATCGTTGATTTAATCTCAACTTACTTTTTTGCCCTGAACTTTGCTCTGTGATACACCTTGATAATATTCTAATATTTCCAGTCAACGTTTCTAATTGGACGTTATTAATTGATTTCTGCACAGCGCTATGTTCTGCACTGAAAAGTCAAAGTTGCGTGAATAAGCTCTCACTCTGATATCTCTGATGCTCTTTTTACCATCGGTGAGCCACTTGTGGAAGTAAGCTATGATAAATCAGGCAACAATTTGATGACAATTTCATGAGAACACGGGCAGAAAACATCAAGAGCAAAGACACTAATACTAACACGGCAAATTTTTCTAAATGGGCATTTGCTTGCAGTTCATTGCTTCAACCTCTTATTTAGCGGATTTTTCGGAAAAGTAGTTAAAGTTTAGATGAGTATGAAAGCAAATCATTTATCAATCCCAGTGAATTTGACTAGAATATGCTCGAGGAGTTTGAACCATTCGCATCAAACAACTCTCCGATATGTTTGATGATTTTTTCCAATGCCTTCCGCTTTGGGGGCAGAACAATGAAGGATTTCTCGAGATCAGGCACGACATCGTTTCAACTGAGCAAGCTCTTTTTCCGGCCGTTCACTCAGCTGAGGAACCGAGCCCGCGAAACCAGTCTTGTGCGAGGACTATGTTCGCAACCAATCCAGAACATGGACAACACATTCACCCAAGAACTGGCTGGCAAATTGTTTCGGGGACGCAAAAGGGTGAGCGATCTCGGTTTTCAGTGGAATCACCTTGAATCTCAGCACTGTGCGTACAAGGGCAATATTAAACAAAATTATTTATCTCAATATATGTGGCCATCGACGAAAATACCCACCGATATCTATAATATATTTATTATAGGGAAATTTATCAGTCTTTTTTGCTACGTTTTAATATCAGGGCTTGAGTAGGATGCCTTTTGTAAACGCTCCCCACATGCTACAAGTATGTGAGTTAAGTATAATATTAATTCTTAGGAATTATTATTATTATTAATTAGAGGTAAATCCATTAGCACGGGAAGAGTACAGGCACTATTACCACCCTGTGGTGGTCACATGTACTGGAAGCTCCCAAAAAATGTAGAAGAAAATAGGGTTCAAAAAGTAAAGAACTGTAGAGAAAAAGAGAGTTGCAAAAGAAAATTATAAATAAATAACAATGAACCATCATCCGATAACTCTCCATAAAGTCATTTCGCCCACACTCCTCAATAAATAACATTAAACAATAAATCTGTTATTCAATAAATGAAAACCAAAAATAAATAAGAATAAATGAGAATAAACAATTATAATAAATAACAATCAACAACAACAGATAAACAAAAATATACTATTTTTGTTGTATTGTATAGTGTACTTATGATAAATAAATGTTTCAAATAAGCTGGTAATTTGGTTAATAGTTCGATAAAACTGAAGTTTAATATTTTTACTTATGTTATAAATGTATTTGTTATTAATGCATAATGTCGTCATCATCGTTATTGATGTTATTGTTGTAGTTATTACGGATGTTAATGTCGATCTTGCTTGGTGGCACAGTGGACTATATTATCGCTGCTGTGTTGTATGTGTGTGGTGAAATTATGGCAGCTGGGAATGGACTTGGTATCGCTGAATATACAACGAGGTCGCGACCACGCCATTGCTACGTACGCACAGACGCGCAGCCTTTTTGCAGGCGTGTGCAATGGTGTTTCTGTCGTTCGTGATTGGTCCGACTTGAACGGCGTCATGAGCGAGCAAAATGTAATATGATCTCTCGTTCTCACTGCTCTCATATGCATTCTGTCATCACTAGGGCTGTCAAAAAAGTAACCTAAAAATCAGAAAAAAGTAACTTTATTTTCGAGAAAAAGTAACCTAAAAAAGTAACCTAAAAATAACCTGAGTTTTAATGTTATTATCACTTTTGTATCGCTTTATCACATGTTTATCACGCCTTTGCTGATTAGTGCGCTATATGAAATACACGGTTTGTTTGTTGTTTGTTTGTGAACATATAAAGTAACCTAATAACCAATAAAAAAGTAACCTAAAAATAACCTCCTTCAAAAAAGGTCAATTTCTGTTTGCAGTTCTGAAGGAAGAAAATACACCAGTCCTTCTATCCTATTTCCGAGTTGGTACTATTTTTCCATCCTCTCTCCGATCTGGCACCATTTTACATCAAACCACCATAAGTGACCTACCATAATTTTGCTAACTTCGAAAAAAGGAGCATAACCATCCAAATATAATTTCATGTGTAAGGCTAATACAAATGCGAAATACACTAATTGCAAATGTAAATATTTGTAATAATGGTCGCAATAATGTTCCAATGGAACTTTTTATCAAATAGCACGTACTACAGCTTGTATATTTGTGTGAGCGTAAACACTGCATGTGTGAATGCCCCCGTCCTCCCATATGTAGCACCCTGTGCTCACAGTCTTATCAATGTAAAACGTGAGAAAATGGCGCTATCTCACGCCCTGAAAATCACGTTCTAATTCCTGTTCAAGTAAATACGTACTGTCAAGTGCTACAGTGCAGTATCTGGTATAGAGAGCTCACACATCGTACTATACCACGCTCCAAACATCTCACGACACCCTCCAGTTCGTGGACATTTTCTAAAATGGAATTACACTATCCTGCGTACCCAAAAACGTATATATATCGAGTAGCACAGATATTAAGATGAATACCAATTGCTAAATCCTAACAGCAGAAACTTTGACATTTCTTGATCTTCAGACCTAATAGTCCATCTCTTTTCCTATTTTATCCTCATATATACCGTTTTGTGCCTCTTATCTGCAAAAAGTCACCGAACTTCGTGGTTAACTTACCTAATAACAAGAAAAATACCAAAAGCTAACCTGACGATAAAAAGTAACCTTAAAAGCAAAAAAAGTAACTTAACGATGGAAAAGTAACTTTTGGTAACTTAATAACTTTTTTAATAATTATCGTACACAACTTTTATATGCAGTTTTAGGTAGCTTATGAAAAAGTGACCTTTAGGTGAAAAAGTAACTATATTAACTTTTGACAGCCCTAGTCATCATTATCATTGTTCTGGTTGTAAAGCCCACTCATAGAGAAAATACATGATCCAAATTTCATATATAGTGTGCATAAATTTGCCCGCTCTCTTTTGCACAGTTTCATTAATATTCATAGTTGAATTTGAAATATTAATCTTCAATTGTATGTAAAAACTATGACAACAATTTTGAAATTTAAGGGAGAAATTCTATAGAAGTTATTCCTCTTAGAATATTTATGCAAACTAATTTTCAACGACTGGACAATGAATGGGAATGATCAAGCTTACAAAGTCCATATAGAGATGTGGAAGTCTTTGGGCGCACTTGAAAACGTTGGCCAATAATAGCTTACCATCAACTAAAGCCATGAGTTTGTCAAGTAACCAGACTCAACAATCAGGGGCGGATCCAACAAGCTGCAGTGTCGATCCTCTATTTTGTTACATCGTGTATATTATCCACACAATATCTATATCAGTATCTATATAAACAACTAATGGATCTCATTCTTTTAAAAACCTCTTGATCGACCTCTGGCAACGCCGGTTTGTGGGCAGATAAAAGCACTGCGAGAATCGTATGGTTCGGTTCTGGACGTGGACTTGTTTGTGGGCGGAGTGATGGAGATACCTCTTGACGGACTTGTCGGTCCCACGTTTGCCTGTATTATGGCCGAGCAATTCAGTCGACTGAAGAAGGCCGATCGTTTCTTCTACAATCATCGCAGCAGCCTCTTATCCGATGGTTCGTTGTTTTGGCGCTGAATACGCCGAAGATGGAACATTTAATCCAGAGTTGATGCGTTGTGTTGTGTTGTGAGCAGAGTTGAGGCGACGAGGCCTCTCAACACTCGGGGTTCTGCCGGCCGGGGTTTCGAATGGCAGTTGCCACGACTCTGATTAAATCGCTACTGTGCTATCATAATCTTACCTTGCAAATGGAACCTCTGGCTGCTTTTGTTGAATCGTCGTGCTTTTTTTAAACATTCTAACTAATTTGCTATTTCAATACCACTCTTGATATTGCGTCTTTTTTCAATTTCTTAATATGTAAATCCTAAGTTAACCATAAACGTTTAACGCGTGACTAATAATCTGTTCATTAACTTTGATACGATTGAAATTTTGCATCAAATAGAAAATATTTATGCAACAGAATGGCTCTTCATTAACTCGCCGGAGCTGAGAATATTGAGACCCGGGTACGTTTGGTCTCGTTTCATTTCCGGCTCACTTTCCCTTTCCTAACTAGCCTAACCCAGCTTTGTCTAACTTAACAAAGAAAGAGAAAGAGAGGCGGGACTGAAGCGGGACCACATTTTCATTAAGGCGTTAGAGCATGCTTTCCTAACTCAACCATCTTTGATTTTCACAGAGCAAATCGCCGCTATTGACAAGGTCACCTGGTCTTCAATTCTTTGTGCGACTAGCGATATTGACGAGGTGCCGCAAAATGCCTTTCTTATTCGCAGGTATGAGTGAAACAGCACAATTCCACCTCAATTATGCTTAATTACTGCTCCGTCCCGCCCGCTTGACTGCTAAATATTGCAGGTTCGTTTGAATAACATAGTGATTGAATTTCGCCTGCCGATGCTTTTAAAAACGAAGCACATCTTCATTAAAACCAGCCTGTACAGATCATAGTTCTGCGCCTGCGGAAAAATAATAAATTCCAGATATGAGTTCCACGCCTTTAAATTTCAATTCGTGGTATATTAATGTTATCTTACAAATGTTATCTTACAAAATGTTATCTTCCAAATGAATTATGTTTGACAGTACGTGAAGACATGAATTATCAGTTTCCATGAGATATAGTAGTATAACCGTTTACAAACAGATGTACTTGAAATTTCTGGCTGCTGGTACTAAAATGTTGAAAATATTTCTGTGTGTGTGTAAAGTAAAGTATAGTAAATTAAATTTATTTGCCACTCTCAACACATATAACACCAGTAAACACAATAATAAACACCGCATAGGTGGCACAAGTCCGTTGAGCCGAAACTGCTCACGGACATCGGAGTATGTATACACATATACACATATACATGCACACGCACACATACACATTCAAATGTAATACACATACGCCTAGTCTGTAATGTGTGTGTATGTTTGTGTGTATGTGTTGGTGTGTTTATGTATTTTCACGCAGCTCAAGTAATAGAGTTGTACCTTGCTCGGACATTGTCAGGCCGTCGTTGGCAAAATGGACCAGGATTCTTCCGAGAAGTTAATCACCAAACATAATCATTTCGGAAAAAATTCGCCATGCACCATTAACGTATTTTGGGATCTTTCTGTTCGATTGGCGAAATTCTATTATTAGGAAAATTTTCCGAATTTCGGTGCTGCCGTCTTCTGCATTAACATGTACAATTTGTTAGGCTATAGACTATATAGGGGCTTCACATTCGATATGAGCTAACTGGATATATGCCTCTGCAATATACAGCTGGTTCAATTTTTTGTGTATTGCGTTTGTTTTGCGTTTTAATTCCGCTTGCGTAAGTATCAATTTATTTAGCTTTGCTATCGTAAGCTGCCGTCTGGACTGACACTGAATTGCACTACTCGCCAGGTTGTACACAGTGCATATATTATCACGTCTCCCACTTGATGCCATAAATCAACACACACATATACACACACATATACACACATACACATATACACACACACACACACACACACAAACACAGACACAAACACACACACACACACACACACATACACACACACACATATACACACACGCAAACACATATACACACAAACACACATACACAAACACACACACACACATATACACATACATACAAACACACACACATACACACACACATATACACACACACATACACACACACACATATACACACACACATACACACACACACACAAACACATATACACATATACATATATACCGCTTCCTCGTGTCATCCGAACACTATACGAAAGACGAAAATACGCATTACGACATAAAATGATGGATGAATACAGGCGATTGAACAAACAGTGCAAGATTGCTGTACGAACTTATTCTGCGACAAACATCACAGAACGAATGCGACACAAACGACCCCACGAGTTATGGAGGGAATGCCAACACATCATAGGCAACAAGAAACGAACAATTGAAACGACACATGATGCGAACGAGTTAAACGACTATTATGTACAAATTGGACTTGAAACCTCTCAAAAAATACCCAAAAGTGACTTTCATATCAACAATAGGCTTCCAAGAGTCAACACAGGATATCTAGAGCTCAGCCCAATTGATATGCCTACACTGACCAGTGTCGTTGGAAAAATGAAGCCGACTACAACTGAAGATGCAGACGGCCTCAGCATGAAGATGATCATTAATTTCTACGATGGAATATGCCATGCACTTTTAGACATCGTCAATCAAAGTTTGACCACATGTGAGGTGCCGTCGCGACTAAAACATGCAATAATTGTGCCAGTGCCAAAGGGACCCAACGATACCAGGCCAATATCCATCCTGCCACCGGTCATGAAGATTATTGAGAAAATCGTCCAGATTCAGCTCATTGCATATATCGAGAAGCAGCATATCCTGAGCGACTCGCACCATGGCTATCGCAAACATCACTCGTGTGAAACGGCGCTGGCAGTGATCACTGACAACATCTATGCTGCAATGCAAGAAAGAAAAGCGACCATTGTGACATCCATCGACCTGTCGAAATGTTTCGACATAGTTGACCACGACCTGCTGCTTGATAAAATACGATCGTATAATATTGATGAACGATGGTTCCGACAATATCTGCGAAATCACACTCAGCAAGTGAGAATACAACAGCCGGGCAGACATCAATTGTCAACTAAGAGAGCGACCACACCAAACATGTCCATCTTTCAAGGAGGCAGTCTCAGTTGTGTGCTGTTTTTGTTATTTTCGAACGATTTGTCATCTCATACACCAGAAATATTGCAAGTTGTCCAATACGCAGACGACACAACATTCATGATATCGACCAACAGATCTGAACTGAACACAACAATACATTACCTGGAACAACATCTTCAGCACATCTATTCCTATTATACCACAAACAAAATGAAAATAAATCCTCAAAAGACACAAATCCTACTAGCTGGAACCAAATACCTTCTTAAAACATTTCCTGCTATCACGCTACGGTTTTTGGATACAACAATTGCCGAACAGAACACTATCAAGTTGCTAGGTATCACCCTGGACAAACACCTCCACTTCGAAGAGCATATCGATAACCTCGCTCGCAAATCGACTGGTATGCTTATCGCTTTGAACAACGCCAAATCATCTCTACCTAGCAAAACACATCGACTTCTTATCAATGCATTCATCATGTCTACACTTTCATACTGCATCACAATCTACGGCACAACAGGACCAACACAGCTCAACAAACTGCAAAAAGTACTCAACTTCTGCGCGAGAATACTAACGAACAGACGAAAACGCGACCACATATCTGACGCATTAACCAAACTGGGAATCCCGAGAATAAACGATCTCATCACGACCAACCGAAAACGACTTATATACACGATTCTGCGAACTAATACTCCGAACCTCCTATACAACACGATAAACCGACGAAACGAATACAGAACGACAAGACGCAGCGACATCATCTACCCGAGGATTACAACAGACGCTGGCAGAAGACGAATCAATTACGACGCTGCCCGATACGCATACGGAACATTTACATGAAACACACTACGTCACGAATACAACTCGAAAATTTCATACACACAAACCTTTTGAGTTATGATATATGTGTATATGTTGCGTATGTATGTATATATGATGATGTTGTGAATGTGCATCCATATGTAGTTAATCATGGGTGAATGCGTGTGTGTGTGTGTGAGCGTGTTTGGGTGTGTATGTGTGTGCGTGTGTGAGCGTGTGCATGTTCATATTGTACTGAAAAGCCTGATGATGTATATCTTGATGGATGTGCAATAAATGCAATTTACTTTACTTTACTTTACTTTACACACAAACACACATACACAAACACACACACACACACACACACATATACACATACATACAAACACACACACATACACACACACATATACACACACATACACACACACACACACACACACACACATATACACACACACAAACACACACACAAGCACACACACATATACACACAAACACACATACACAAACACACACACACACACATACACACATATATACAAACACACACACACACACAAACACACACACACGAACACATACACATACAAACCCACACACAAACACACACACATACACACACACACACACATACACACACATATACACACAAACACACATACACAAACACACACACACACACATGCACACATATATACAAACACACACACACACACACAAGCACACACACACGAACACATACACATACAAACACACACACAAACACACATACATACACACACACACACATACACAAAAACACACACACATACACACACATATACACACAGGCATACACACATACACACACACATACACACACATACAAACACACACACATTCACACACACATACACACAAACACACACACACACACATACACACAAACACACACACACACACATACACACATACTGTTGGAGGGTGCAGTCGCTCCCGGGGCAGCGGCTCGGGCGGCCGAGGAGGCGAAGAAACGACGCTACTCGGACCTGAGCCAGCGGTATGACTTCGCGCCGCTGGCCATCGAAACTACCGGCGTGCTGGGGTCCACATTCGACGACCTCATCAAGACCATCGGTCGTCGAATAACAGAGCGTTCGGGAGAGCCGCGCGAGACGGCCTGGCTCAGACAGCGGGTCAGTCTGGCGGTCGTGCGGAGCAACGCGGCAACCATCACCGGGTCGCCGAACTGATGTGCTTGTGTGTGCGTGTTTGTCAGTTTTATATCGTGTTTTGTATGACTGTATGATTGTGTATGTATAATATAAATTGTGTCACACACACACACACACAAGCTGATGAAGACATACATATACATTTTCAACATTATACAACATACACACACATACACACAAACACACACACACACACACACACACACACACATAAACACACACACACACATACACACGCATATATACAAACACACACACACAAACACACACACACAAACACACACACAAACACACACACACACACAAACACACACACACAAACACACACACAAACACACACACACACTCAAACACACACACACACAAACACACACATTCACACACACATACACACAAACACACACACACACATACACACACACATACACACACATACACACAAGCACACACTCACACACACACAAACAAAGACACACACAAACACAGACACACTTGAACAAACAAAGCACAAGGCTAGGCTAAAATCATTCGTTTTTCATATATTTTGCTGTGTTTGCATATTGAAAGTGAGTGTTTGCTTAGCCTGGATAAAATGGCATTCGGAGTTTGGGACAGTGTGTGTCTGTGAAGGCCACTGAAATGCCAGGTACATTGATGGATCGAGGGGAGAGGTATGTTTGTCCGCGCTCGTGGACTGCCAACCCAGTACAATATGCACTGGACAATGCAAATATTTGCGCTGTTTTTTGGCCTCGGCAAATTGACAATGCCAATTCCCGTTATCCATGTGGGAATTCTTTTGTTGACTTATCATTTAGCTGAGAGCTTTCTGCTGGAAGTTTGGTTGTTTTATGAAAGTTTTAGCCAGCCTTGCAGCAACTTTATGACGATGCATAACATTGATTTTCATATTTAATTGAAGTTCCAACGAACTGAATTGAACCTACGGAAGAAATGCATAATTTTGATTATAATTTATATAATAATTTTACAGTAATAATACCTTAATAATAATTTAATTTAAGTAATCGTAATAAATAATTTGATAGTAATTTTGATAAACATTATGCATGCAACAAACATCATAATTTACTTATTGCACGAATATCGCTGCCTTATTGCAAGCGTATCTTGCAGGTGAAATTTGACAATGATGAATGTAATGTAACGTTGGAACATATTCGGGTTAATCTAATGCTCTCGCTGTAGAACACTTTTCAACTCTGGATTGCCCGACATTTTCTCAAATGAAATGGCCTGTGAAGACTGTTTGACACTTGCGATTTATTTCGCCACTCTACACCGGCTTCACACAGAACACACACGCACACACACACACACACACACACACGCACACACACACACACACACGCACACACACATACACACACACACACACACGCACACAAACGCAACCTAATCTTGTCATTCGAATCTAATCTACTTCACTGGGCGCATGTGTTCATCTGTTCAATGTCCATCACTAATTTGGGTGATTGGTGAGGATGGCGTCTGTAAATCGTTGACTAGTTCTCTCTAACAATTCAATGAAGTTCGCTGCATTCAATTCAATTGAAACGTAAACATGTTTCTAATCGAAAAGGAAAATCTTAAATAAATAAAGCGTATTGTAATTTTATTTAGCTATATGCAGCACGGGTATCAAACACGCGGTTCGCTAGGCATTTTCTTGTGGTCCGATAAGAATATTAAGAAGCGAAACAAAATAGCACACAGACCCGCATGCCTTCATATCAACATATTCACAGACAAACCATAAATCTTCTGTTTGAGCGACATGCCGCTCTATATGCCAGAGCTTCACTCGTAGTTTCGTTCAATTAGACGGTGCCGTCCTATTTTTTCACTAGCTGGTCATAATTCTGCGAAGATGCGGCAATGGCCGGAAATGACCTTGACACGTGATTGACCTTGACATTGCCGGGTCAATGTAGGATCAATGACCTTGACACAACGCGACCTGGACCTTGACCTTGGCACAGCGTGACGTCATGACTACGTCACTATTGATTGTGGGTCAGCTTGTGTTATGAGAACTAGAACTAGGATATTATAAATCTAACACACACACGCGCATTTACATTTCCATTTATTCAGACATAATTTACTCTATGAAAAGAAAAAATAATTTCCAAAACGAGCAAGTTGTCGATATGCCTGTCGATTGGCATTGCCGATGGAAGGCTGCGTTTTGTCGCTAGATGGCGCTACAACAAGGTGTGGTCGTCTGTTCTACACCGAAGACGTTCAGTAGTTTCAGCTGATTGGCTGCTGACGTTCGGCGGATAATAGGTGCGAAATTGTGTGTGTGTTGTGTGTGTGTGTGTGTGTGTGTGTGTGCATTGTTTGCACCGGTGAAAATGTGTTTCATATTTCGCTGCTGGATTTCGGCGAGTTGATCAAATCGGAACAGCATTCAATTCCGATGATTGCATGCCGTTATCTCGACGTACGCTCAGATACTCAGGTAAGCACGTTTTTGCATAGTCTTAACCCATATACGAGCCGCTCGACCCATATACCCTCGTACCACGCTGTCACCCACGCCATCTCACTGTCATTACTGTGTGCAACTTGGACAGAACAGGGTGGCGTGTTTGTGATGTTCTCACATTGATAACATAACAAGTGCAATCCAGTGTTAAGCTTGAGCAAAATTCCAAAATTTTCATATACGCTCGGTGTTATGAAGAGACTAAAAGTTAATAACCTCAAGTGACAGCTGCTACACGGGAAGAAGCCGAAGCTTATGAACACACACAGGTGTGCAGCTCGCTGCCACCGCAGAGCCGACGCTCTCCACGCTATGGCGCCACAAGGACTGAAGACGTATTTGAGAGGGCCACCTCCCCAGAATGCATGATACAACAGATGACTGATATCTTGTACCCATTTACTGCTGGGTGGGCAGGGGCTGTTGAATCTTAGAATTCGCCTAAAGAACTTCTCCTCCGCCGGGATTCGAACCACGGACCTCTCGCTTGTGAGATATTCTCTAGTATATCGTGTTGTCTCACATTTTAGATCTTCAAAACCCATGTTTGATTCTGTGTTCAAAGGATACTCACGTGCGTGAGCATAACGCATGTTAAGAACAGATTGAGCAACAGAAAATAGTGATCGATCACAGGCACACAATGACAAACAGAGAGATAGAGAGAGAGAGAGAGAGAAAGTGCATAACACGGTCACACGTTATTTGGCTTCAGGCTAGTTTATTCGCCCTTAACCTTTTACCATCACCTCACCATTACCTCTCATAATTATATGGAGTATTTATAGCTTGATATTGTTAAGCCTGTGTTTCAAGTCTATTAATTTCAGTCAATTTCTTATGGAAATATTGCGTTGAAATCAGTAAGCAGCGTTCCTAATTAATATAGCCTAATGATTTAATAGGTATTTCTATAGGCCAAAATATTACGAAATATGTGTATTGTTTGGTGATTTCATATCAGATCACCGGCAAGTAGTGGCTGTGAACGCGTTATGTATTTGCTGAAGGAATCAAACTTGAAAATGTTCTCTAATTTATTGCTCATTTTTGTGGTTTGACAAACTTCTACGCACGACTGAAAATTGGCCATACTCGACGCATTTCAATGCTTTTTCGATCACAAACGGCTCGCAAAATCCAGCATACACCTAATAGTCAAGTATATTTGTCATTCTTGGACAAAGTATGCACAATATTCTGGTCTGTATGGTGCATAAATGCCCACATATGTGAGTATATTTGGCGATTATATTTTATTTATCTTTCTTTTGCTTATAAAGCATTTTTGCAGACATTCTGTGTATACATATGCGTATATCTTTATGTGTGTGTGTGCGTGTGTGTGCTTGTGTGTGTATGTGTGTTTGTGTGTTTGTGTGTGTGTGCATGTGTATGTGTGTGTGTGCTTGTGTGTGTGTGTGTGTGCTTGTTTGTGTGTGTGTGTGTGTGTGTGTGTGCTTGTGTGTGTGTGTGTGTGTGTGTGTGTGCTTGTGTGTATGTGTGTGTGTGTGTGTGTCTGTGTGTGTGTGTGTTAGCTTCGCCAATAATCTCGTTTGTTTTTCGGCTGTCGGAGAGGCATAAACACACACACAAAAGCCAGTGCGTGGCGTGCTTGTGTTTCCTGAATAAGCCCATTAGTGAGTCTGCGTGCGCGTGTGTGCGTGCATGTGTGAGTGTGTTTTCTCACCGAAATGTTTGTGTGTGAGTGAATGAGTGAGTGTCTGCGTGTTTATATGTGGGTGTTTGTGCATTAGATAAGGCAAAACGAAGCAACACATATGCATGAGAATATATTCCTTGAGGCAATATCTCAAGTATCTGAAGTCAAAAATGTTTCTGCAACCGCAGCAATATCGTATCGAATTACATCGAAATAACTAAATGGGCCGATGAAATGCGTCGTCACATATCGTGATGTTGAAGTGCTCTGGCGTTTCTGCTTATGCTTAGGCAGCTTGTTAAAAGTTGAAAGCAATCTAACTACCACCGAAAATCCAGCCACTCCACGCTCTAGCGGCTGACACGGATGACGTATTAGAAAGAGTCGCCTTTACATAACATATGTACCCATAGTTGACCTATATTACTAAATTACTAGCCAATGACTGCTGATTATATTAGTTTCTGGTTGATTTATATTGGTCCCTAGTTGATTTTGCGTTGCCATATTATCTCAATCAGTCTGTTGCACGATTATTTATATACACAATTTTATTTAGCTTTTGGATTTGATAATTGCCTTTGATTCCTCGTTTATTTGTAAATTATCTCATCATTTGCTTTCATCTTCTTGACTTTTCGAATGATTTTTCTCTCTACATCTTTTGGGCGCTTCTGGTACATGGGGGCCACCGCAGGGTGGTAATAGTGCCTGCACTCTTCACATGCTGCTGAATTTGCCTGCATATTATAATAATAATAATATTGTAATTTGCTCAAAATTCACCTACCAAATCCCAATATTCGAGCCCAGGATTCCAAGTACATAATACATTGAACAGCACTAGCAAAAACAATGGTCTGCAACATTTTCACAGAATCTCAGTCAATAATAGAGTAATAATATGAGCAGTGTGGTTATTACGATATCAGCTGTAATCAAACTAGATTAGAAGTCTGGCGGTCTGTTCTTGAACTAGGGCGAAAAACAGTTACACCACGGATGAAAATTAGGTTTAGGTAATATATATTGTTCTTAGCGTGGCTCCTGCTTGCGGCTAGATTGTTTTATAGCCGATTCTGTCATAGTCAGACGGGTTTACTGTGCTGAGTTACTGCACTGTGGCTTTATGATGTCCATATAAATGTAGACATGCCATAAATGGCTTGATAAAATTATTATGCACAATAAAATGAGCTGTATTCTTGTCGCTTGTGGCATACAAGAAGTTTAGTGTAATAAAGAAGATTTTATTTATTTGATATTGATTAATACAGCTCAAAGTTCCTTCACGTTTTTTTCCAGAAAAATATTAAGCATAGGCAAGATATATTTTGTTTACTTTTTCACAGAAATTCTCGCAGCCCTGAGGAAATATGCTTGCACCCCCTAAAAATGCGAACACCCCTAGTGTAAACATTCCCAATTAGACCAACAATCAATGTATAAATATGGTTCAACTAACACACTTATCGACCTGAAGCCCAGTTGTAGTAGCTTCGTATCACACCAATCGATTCACCAGGCTTACATACCATTTGCGTGTGTGTTTGCTTGTGTGTGTGTGTGTGTGTGTGTGTGTGTGTGTGTGTTTGTGTGTGTGTGTGTGTGTGTGTGTGTGTGTGCCTGCACGTGCGTGGTAGATAGGGCCTGCACTGGCAGCCCAATCTGGTTCATCACCCAGTCGTTTGCTCATGAACATCGGTAAAGTGTCAATTAGCTGTGTTTGTCGGGCACGACGATATAACATCGGCCGCACTCCCACTGACGTATGCAAGCCGGCCTAATCAAGTTTCTCAACGCGGCCCAGTAATTCGGGCATATATATGCACACACAACTTATTTATATACACACGCATATTGTAGATATATACACTTATCTTCATTGTCTTCCGAATATACGCTATTAAAATTAATCACGCGTTCTTAGATGAGAATCTTCTCACTGGTTGTTTGAATGTATCCTGCAAGATTTTGGCGGCGTATATGGCATGTCTTCTCACTAGCTTAGACTGAGCTAAAAAACGACTTGATACAAGCGATCAACAACTCGCAAACAACGAATGCGGGATCAATATAAATCTGGTGTCCTTTGAAGAGAATATTCTGCCTGGCTACAACAACTTCAAATTACACTTATATATATATATATATATATATATATATATATATATATATATATATATATATATATATATATATATATATATATATATATATATATATATATATATATATAAATATATACATACACGAATGACGACACGAGGTGGTAAAAACCTGAATTCATATAAGCTCACACACAACAAACAAACGAAATTTAGTTGAGCGCATTGTCTGAAGATGGAGACCGGTTTCTCCCTAACGTTACGCATTGCTGACTAATTAAGCAAGCTCATCAGCGACTATCAAAAACTCGCACGAGCGATCGATAAAACGAAAGAGAAGAATGAAAACTACAAAGCGGTAATTCAGTCAAATCTCGTCTGTGTGAATGAGAAGAGTGTTCCAGTCTACACCAACATCATGTATACATAAGATAGGTCCCGACCATTAAGCCCATGCCTTTTTTAGGCCTGAAATAATAGGTTTTTACTAGTACGGTCCAATAAGCCCAGCCAAAATTTGAACTTCTCTTTGGTAGTACATTTTAATTGCTCTGTTTGTTGCACATGTACAATGTGTTGAAGATAAGCCCGTCATTTCCTATCATATACGTGTTAATTTACGTTTTCATCATACTATTGCACATATTTGTGCTTTATTAACATTGATATAATTGATACTCTAATTGATGAAGCTTATTCTTTTGGATAAATGAAACTTTGGCAGACTGAATGTGTTACCCTGAAACAGCTCTGGTCATTTAGCTTACCATGGGAATTATTGAGTAGAGGTTTTAATTATAACTTGGGCTTGATTGCCGGGATCTGCGCAATATGAACACAAAATTACATATTTATGTATATATACGTAACATTTTGGTAAAGCCATAATGGTGGTTGAGTCGAGACACGATATTAGGGCATATTATTGGGCATAGAAGCAATAATGATGCAGCTTCAGGGCACGGTATTGACTCGTGTGACCGCCACTGAATGTGATTACAATCAATCAGCTTGCTAGCAGCGTATCAAGATTGAGTCTGGTAATTCTGAAACGTTAAAACATCCATCTATTATATACCTCATTCTCTTGAGCTTGATATACGCATATATGTATATATGTGTGTGTATGTGTGCGCTTGTATTAATATAAGACTTGTTAGCCGCAAGACATCTTGGATGTGAGTGTTAGCCGCATTTTCTTTGCGAATCAGTTGGTTTTGGCCGATGTAAATGGACATGATTAGTGGTTCGGTCACAAAGAAATCCGCACGATGTATTTATTAGATTGTACGGCTTCATCGAACGGTAATGATTCGGCAGGAAAGAACTAAGAGCCAAAATGGCCACCGTCCATACAAATCACCGCTCATTTGGGCCAAACGCTGTTGATCAGGCAAAATCTCAGAATGTATTGATGTCAGGCATGCACAGACACGCACGCACACAGGGCTGTAACTTCTCCTCTTTAACAATTATTTGCAAGACTCATAATGTGCCTTATTAGTCGCGGTGTCAGGATTCATCTGGTGAAATTTTGAGACGTAGTGTTCCAGCGAGTACCTGCTGTACCGCATTGCACACAGGTAAGCCTGTACAGTGTGTGCTAGTCAGGCAGTCAGTCAGGCCATGCATCTGCTTCAAGGGCGTAGATTTGTGTGCAGCCTCGGGGAGAGTGATGGCAGTTATCATGCATTAGTGTTTTATAGATGGCTGAGCTGATCAATTGCATGATAACCTAACCCATTTTCGGCCTACTAAATTACAACACACATACCTCATTGAAAAGTACAATGCCCAAAAATGGATACACATACACACACACATTTTTCGTGTATTGTTACTTATTTTGCTATGCCGATTTTAATGACAATATACCCAATGAACATATACCAATTTTCGGTCTGGTAAACACAAATTCAAACTCCAAATATCTTTATATTTGCAACGTACAAAATCTTCAATAACAGTTCCATTTACGGTATTTAACTAATATTATTTCGTTTAAGTTCATTCCGCAAGGTCCAATAAGGTTCAAATATTTATTATATGTCTGTGTGTGTGCTTGTGTGTATCCGCGTGTGTGTACGGTTATATGTGTGTGTATGGTTATATGTGTGTGTATGGTTATATGTGTGTGTATGGTTATATGTGTGTGTATGTTTATATGTGTGTGTACGCTTGTATGTGTGTCTATGGTTATATATGTGTGTCTATGGTTATATGTGTGTGTGTGTGTGTGTATGGCTATGTGTGTGTATGGTTATATGTGTGTGTACGGTTGTATGTGTGTGTATGTTTATATGTGTGTGTATGTATGCATGTGAGTGCATCTGTGTGTTTGTGTGTGTGTGTATGTGCTTGTGTGTTTGTGTGTGTGAGTATGTGTGTCTCTATATGTGTGTGCTCGTGTTTGTGTGTGTGTGTGCGTGTGTATGTGTGTGTGTGTGTATGTGTGTCTATATGTGTGTGTTCGTGTTTGTGTGTGTGTGTGTGTGTGTACGTGTGTATGTGTCTGTGTGTTTATGCATGCGTGGTTGTTGTTTGTAACGATTTTACGCCGGTGCGAAAAGTTTTCAAAGCACAATGCTTTTATGCCGGCAAAGTGCGTGGCAAAGGTTGTGCAATAATGCCTCATCGCTGGGTTGGCAGCCACTTTAACAAGCCAGCCAAATCAATATACCTGCACTGTACAGTCAAATTATACCTGAAAGACTCCGTGTGTATGTATGTGTATGTATGTGTGTGTGTGTGTACGTTTAAACGTGAATCAGCTTCGGTGCCTTTGTGTGTCTGTGTGTATTTTGGTGTTAGGGCTTCGTATCGTGTAAGACAGTGGTTCTCAACCTTTTGGAGCCTGTAATCCGATTTTGCATGTCACATTAAGCATGGTACCTTTTTCACAAAATGCTGTCAACATGCTAAATATGTCAAGAACGTCATGATTGAGCATTTCTTGATTTTCAGAATTTTTAGTATATTTCTACCTGCCCTCCGTTACCGCAGAAAAATTGACAAATTTTCCTGGAGGTGGTTTAACAATTATTAGCAATAACTTACCTCCAAGCTGGGAACCAATGGTGTAACCAATGGTGTAGTGGTGTAACCAATGGTGTAGTGGTGTAAGACTAAGAAAACCCTTTCGGGTGTTGGTTCATATTTTTCTTGTGATTATCTGAATTTGTTTATATATTGTATGTTATGTTAGGCAGCAATACCATTATTGCCGATAAATAGTGCTCCGAGCTTATAGCCAACAGCTTATGCCTGTCAACTCGTTGAGTGGACACAAGTTTTCAACCGCTCATTGTATTGATATGCCGGACCATATAATGTTCAAAATAACAGCGTTTGTCTATACAGCGAATTTTGTTGTGTACAACAAAAATCTCAATATTTGCAAGATAAATCATTTGGATAAATAATAAAAAATTGAATATATTATTTGGATATAATAATATGTTCCAATGAACATTGAATGTGGATTGAAATAAAAAAAAGGCAATCAAGCATGAAATATACTTGGAAGTAACGGCCTACTATAAATACTATTTCCGCCGTTGTCATTGCAGAAGTCGAGTTTTCTTCTGGAAAATACCATTTTCGCTGATCTCGCAGAACCATCTCATCTTTGATTTACCTTGATCGATTTCGGTGTTGGCCTAATATTTGATCTTGCGCATGCTTACAATCCCATGTCTGTGTGGAATACCGGGCGTTCTGATCAAAGCCATTTGCGCTATAGCATGCGACGTATCCTGCGCTGACGGAACGATGCCCAGTGAAGTCAACGAGCGGGGAATAGTTTGATCGGAAATAAGCGAGGCGACGGCAGCCGCATGTCCCAGACACACACAGTCTTGCTCGGGCAGTCCTCGTAGAATTCCGCTAATAAATCCGGCATTGAAACTGTTGGCAAAAACGATGAGCACACACACACATACACACACACGTATATACACGTTTTAGTTGACAAATCTTCACCGCAGTGACGTTCAATTAGAGGGTGCCATTGTATTGTTTGACCAGCTGGTTGAAATGTTGACAAGATACGGTAAATGTAATGAATGAGAACATAGACAGGCAATATATGCATATATATATCACAGATCACACAAATACAGGATGATTTCTGATAATTAATGACAATTTCACTAATACAAATCAGTCAGTCATATCTATCGCCAAAAGAGAAGAATTTAATACATCCCTGGCTAAGCATGAAGAGCTACACTCGAACGCTGACTACATAATATTATAATAAGGGACTGGGGCACACTGATTCATTCCTCTAATTTAAAGCAGAATTACAAGGTTTCATTTACAGTGGTAAGAAATTGTAATGTCCATGATTATGATTTTGGGGGGGCTTAGGGGGGCTTGACATGTTTTTCAGGGACTTCAGCTCGCCCCCCTGCCGCCCCTGAATGGAGGTTTTCGTTCTATTTCTCAATTGTTCCCCTAAGATGTCTTCTAGTGGAGATACCGTTCAAATAGATGTTTTACGGTGTACACACACATACAACTCTCACACGAACAGCATGCTCCCTATGTCATCGTCTCGTGGAGAAGTTATGCAGTTGAGTTGAGCTATTGAGTCGCGATTGGTGCTTTCAAAGTCGATAGTTGAAAAAGTCGCCAACTAACACAAGTTTTTCTGCACAACTTTGCGTCGGCACTTGCGTCGGCAATGAATTGAGACCACAATGCAGACGCGGCTGCATCAGCGCTGACTTTTGCAACAAGGAAAATCAATAGATCGTCAGGTGATTAAAGCATGAATTGTGGACTTCTGGGTTTCTTTTTGTGAACATAACTTCACACTCCAAGCGTCAAGCAAGTGAAGTGTATATTATGGATATTAATACAATTCTGCGCAGATAGTCCTTAATTGTATTTGCTAGTTTGTCTTGGTGCATGGGCGCACTGCGTAAATATGAAATAGTGCAATTCAAATACGCCTAAATGTTGCAATTTTAAAGGATTATCTGAGAGTGAAAAAAAAATTTGTTTGGTCAATTGAAAGTGATTTTCACAAAATACCATTCAATTCAAGCATGTGTGCATCGGTGCGTCGTGTTGTTGTAAGCGTGTACACTGTGGACGCTTTATAAACTGCTCTTCCTGATCTCAGTCTCTCGCTCACGCACATTATCTTTCCAATTGAATTCAGCCAACTCACAGCCAATTGGAACTCAACCAAACGTATCATTGTTGCGGCTCTGTTGTGCGTAATCGCTGCTCTCTTTCTCTTTCTCTCTGTCCCTCTTTCTCTCGGCTCCCGGCCCGAGGCTTCTATTATGTTCTATTTCTGTGTTCTGCCATTGGACGGAGCCGTTGTGCTGGGATTTGTTGCACAAGCTCGCCTCAGCCAGCCGAACAATCACACTTTCTAGTCTGTGTCTGGCGTTTCACTGCTGATTACCGTGGGTACGCTGCTGGCGTGCGTGTTGAATGCACAAAATTCATGTGATACATAATGTATGCGGTGCAATCGAGTAATTTAGTGCTATTTTGTCTAACAAATTGACTAATACAATACAATAAAAAACTGTGCAGTCAATTTTGTTGAGCAATTAAATGTAATGTTTGAAGTTGCTGAGTAATGCGTAAAGTTATCAATGTGTTTTGTTTGTTTAAACTTTCGAATAGGAGCAGTTTGTGATGAAATATACAAGTTACAGAGACATATACATACTGCGTGAATACGAGCAAATGCCAAATCTACACCCAGCACCAAACATAGCTGCCTGTCATGCATTATAATGATAACATTGGCTTGTTTGTCGACTTGCTATTTTATTTGACTTGCTATTTTAGCTGTTATCTTTTTGACAGGTGCATTCACACGGCATATGCTACAACTGAGCTGTGTGTACACGCTTTGGCATGTGTCTGTGTGCGTGCGTGTGTGTGTGTATGTGTGTTTATGTGTATGTATGTATGTATGTGTGTGTGCGAGCGATCGCATCATTGTGTAGCATCGTGCCAAGTGTCGGCTTTTGTGCAGGCATACCCGACTGTCAGAGGTTCATATTTGTTTCCGATTTCGTTTTTCTGTAGAATTTTTCCGGAAGTTCATTGTGTAATGAATAATTCCTGGAATAGATTAGTGGATTCCTGGAAAATGTACAATATGCATTCTGATATGTCACATGTCAGATGCTGCAAATATGAAATTGACGTTTTTCTGTTGAAATATATGTTCTCTCTTGTTTGTCTGTGTGTTTGTGTCCGCCTGCCCGTGCTCAGTCTACATTGTATTTGCTGCAATATGCAAAGAAACATGATGTATTTACTTGTGGAACGGGGCGGAACAGAAGTACATAAGCAGGACAACATTAAACAATCACGTTGTTGGAAGCCAGTGGCGTTGCCAAGGCAGGGGGCTAGGAGAGGCTGAACTTCTCCTCCACAAAATAAACGTGCCCCCCCCCCCCCCATCTGAGCCACCCAAAAATCGTGACCAATGTACATCTCGAGAGAAGTTCATCATGTTTCGCCAATCCCCTTTTTTCCCTAGCCTCCCTCAACCTGCCCTCACTGGAAAAATCCTGGAGCCGCCACTGCAGCTCAATCACGCTGGTCGGGGATGAAATAACACTCAATATTCACTGTTTCTACATGTGTTTTTTCACGCGCTATTTTTCTACAACACTGGTCCACTGACTTTGTTCAACTTAATTTGCTTTGTTTCCACAGTCAGGCCATTGAATACATCATCAGCATTGCACACAACGCCTGGCCAAAATGACATTTTTTGGAGCATTGTTTATGTGTATGTGTGTATGTGTGTGTGCGTATCCGTGTGTATGTGTGTGTATGCGTATCCGTGTCCACCTGTGTGTTTGTCTGTGTGTGTGTGTGTCCGAATATGTATTGTGTGTGTGTGTTTGTGTGAGCACCTGGACTTACATACAATATTGCTAGCATGTGTATGTGTGTATGCATATGCGTGTGTGTGTACCTCTGTGTACGCCGGTATGTGTATGTGTGTACGCATGTGTGTGTATGCTTGTCTGCACTATTGATCTCATAATGTACGCCACATGCGCGCATACCACGAGCATACGTATGTGTATGCACTCATGTGGACACGTGTGTGTGTGCGTGTGTGTGTGTGTGTGTGTGCATAGCGGACTGGTGTTGCACGGGATGCAATTGCAGACAGCTGAATGCATTCCCACGCTCTGATTGCATAAGCGCGTTCATATAGCAGCGACTGATGCCCGGGCATTGCCGTTATCAAAGTGAGAGATGTGAAGTTGTGGCAGGTGTTGAGAGAACGCCCTACCTTACATCAGCGCAGTGGCGTAGTGTGGGGGTGCGAGGGGGGCGGTCTGTCCCAGGCGGCGCGTTTTAGAGGGCGGCGCAAGAGCTGCTTATGACATTGAATTATCTCTATATCTTGCTAGCCACATTTCGGAATATGCTATTCCGTATTTGTTGTTTTAATCTCAAGTAACTAGGTGCTGAATGAAGGCGAGATCGATTGAAAGTAGAGATATCCGATATATTGAGTGGAAGCATGCACTAACATACATTGGCGTAAGTCCTAGGCCTATGGGGATATATATACCCCCGACAAATTGGCTGGGGGTAGTAATACGCAATTATACCCACAAAATTCTGCAGAGTTCAGTGCATTGGGTATATTATGATTAAAATCAGCGTAGCAAAAAAGTAACAATACACGGCAAATCTGTGTATGCAATTATATGCAATATACTTTTCATTGAGGTGTTTGTGATGCAATTGATTAGGCATAAAATGGTTGAGGGTCTTATGCAATTGACCAACTGAGTAAACTTTGAACACTAATGCATGATGGCTGTCATCCCCCGAGCCTCGACACAAATCTACGCCCTTGCTAGTCTAAGGGCTCGTCTTTTCAGCTATATCGACGCATGTCAATATCGTACACATCTCACACACGCAGCGACAATCCCCCTAAGGTGTAACAAATGCACTTGGCTTCATCACGAAAAGCATCAGCCCAACGAACCACCAGCATCACGAGATGATTCACGTGCTACCGATCTGTCGGCTTGCGCTGATGTCAGAGGAAGTTTAAGCTGCTTGTTGAGGGAAGCAGGATATTACGCCTCGGGTAAGTTTGGCCTCGCTCCTGTCCCGGCCTCTCTTTCTCCTTCTTTGTGCTAGGCTAGGTGAGGTAGGGATGGTTTGGCTATGTCAGTTAGGAGAGAGGAGAGCCGGGACTGAAGCGAGACCAGACGTACCCGAGACATAATATCCTTGGCTCTCTCGCTGGCAGTAATGACAAGCCAGCGATTCAGCACTGACACCAGACGAGCGAGATGCAGTGGTGTGCAGTGTGTTTGACACGTTCCATATAGCCTTGGCGGCGGCACGCGGCGCAAATGGACGTCTAATAAACATTGCGTGACTGGCGTGTCTGCGTATGACGGCCAAGCGGCAGCCAGATATGACCACAATGATTGAGCAAGACGGCCCAGCCGCCAAACGAGCCAGTATATTGTATGCGTAGCTGTCAGCAGAAGGAACCTGGGTTCATTCAACGCAGCGAGACCCGGTTCGAATCCAGAGCAAAGGCATATTTCTGGGTCATTTTACAGTACGCTTGGTGTCGCTCCAGTTCCGGTTCTCTTCCTCTTTCCGAACTAACCTCATTTAATCTAACCTTACCTTACCTAACATAGAGAGAGAAAGAGAGCTGAGGCAGTAGCTGGACCAGACGTAATTGGGGTGTAATATCCTGCTTCTCGTTCTTAACACCGTTAGTTTTGTTGATGAGACAGCGAATGAATACATTCACATTGAGGCTGGCACTGTAATTTCGTGACGGGAATATATCACGCCTTTGAACATTCTCCTGAAACACAGAACGGGCAATTTGTCAAACGCTCTGAGCCGATACACAATGAACACACTCATCCTTCACTATTGACTCGGTGATATCGCCGCTGTTATCCGTCACCTGGACAATTTGGCTGTTGTCAATGATGCGGGCCTATTCCTCATAACCGATTCATTGAGACATTATACTCCTCATCTCGACATAGCTCTCATCGAACTGAGTTCTGCACATGAAGATATGGACAATTTAGCCTTAAAAAGTTGGCGAACTTTCGAGCTAAAATAGTGATGCGCAACTCGCCTGAGTTGTCGAAGCGGTCCTCTGAATATAGAACCACGTGGTAGCGGTACTACGTGCCTTTGAACTAGCCAATGCAGAACTCTGGTGATAATAATGAGCTTGCAGAACATTTGCAGATGACCAAAACGAACCAAAATGCCTGTATATTCTCTTCACTTGACCTCTCTTCACTTGACCTCTCTTCACTTGACAACATGCCCGTCTTCTTTTGACCCCACTGACTGGCTGGGTGTGTGACTTGTCGCTCGGTTATTGGCTTATAAAGGCTTGACGTCATCGTGACGTCATTCGGGTGCGACGGCTTTGCCCCAGGCGAAGCAGCAGCAGACAGAGTTCTGAGTAATTTTTCACTAAACAAATATCAATGTATGACTGAAATATTCCTCACAGAGAATCAGGAACACTATCCGCTATATTTTTTTTTAGTTCGGGGAGAATGATAGGACAGAAGAAAGCTGCCGTTACAGTGGGGGCACCAACTCTGCTGAATTATCGCGCCCCCACCGTTCCTGACAGTAGTATATCAAAGGGAAGAAGCAGAGGGTACACGCAGCGGGTACGGCAGCAGTATTCTTTTCCCCTGACCGCTAGGGACATCCGCTATATTTGCCACGTACGTAGCAAATACACATTATTTCGACAAGGAAAACGAGCCCTAGATGTCTTGGCATACTTATGATGGCATTGTCCTTTTCTTTTCGCTCGTGTTGCTTTACCACACCTCACTCATATTCTTGTGTGCCTCGTGACGCAGCTGACACAACTTCAACACACAGACACACACACACATTGATAATTACGCATTTGAACACAGCAGTGTAAAGGCAGTTCAGCAGTGGTAATGTTCGCGTGAATTTTGCATGGGCAAAACCTCACGGTTCCGGCCGCCTCACACACGGGTTATATCTTATATATATATATATATGTATATACATGTATAAACACAGTGTTGTAGTGGCAGCAACGACGATTATCCGCCTTCGATAAATATTCATTTTCTTGTTGTCGAGCCCGGCTGATATGTGATCACGTGTATTGTGCGCGCACTTTCCTCTGATTAATTGTTGTGCTGTCTCTCTAGGGTATCTCGTGGGGTCTGTGTGTATGTGCATGTGTGTGTGTGTGTGCGTGTATGTGGCTTTGTTTACCAAGTCAACATACACATTTATTGTTGTGTAATGGGCAAACGTTCTGACACATACACACGTATTAGCAGTCACAAGAGGCCTCTGAATCTTTTTATTGGCTCATCTCGTATTTCTCTCCCTCCATCTCTATCGCTCTCTCTTAGTGTCAGTGTGTGCATGCTCAAAGCATATATGAATGTCATTTTTGGCATGATATTCGTAACAAGTGTTTTCATCATTTCTCAATAAGAGCGCCTACTTGAGAACGACACAGCCCTTATGCTAGCCTCTTGGTCGTAATAATAAACAACACAAGAGCTCACGAGAATGGCCCTGCTCAAAATAAAATGTAAATTGACCGACGCAAGTGGCGTTTATTGGTGTCGAGGCTCGGGGGGATGACAGCCATAATGTATTAGTGTTCAATGTTGGCTCAGTCCGTCAATTGTATGCAATCCTCAAACTATTTTCGGCCTATTAAATTGCAACACACATACCTCATTGAAAAGTATATTGCCTAAAGTAAAATTTTTCGCATATCTATAATTTTTACTTCTTTCCTGTATTGTTACTTTTTTGCTATGCTCATTCTGATGGCAATGTACCCAATAAACTGAGCTCAGCAGTATTCTCGGGAGGTATAGTAGCATGCTCATCCCTCAGCCCACTTGTCGGGGGTACATACCCCCATATCCCCCACGATCTACGCCCATGATCCACGCCTTGCAAGTTAGCCGACAAAAACCGCAAAATAGCACCAAATCAGTGGAGTAGCATGGGGGATGCGGGAAGAGCGGCACGTTATAGGGAGGTAGGCACAAAAACTGCTGAAGACGTTGAATTATCAGTTATATCTCAGTCTCATTTCTGAATATTATATTTCATATTAGCTGTTTTAATCTCAAATAACTGAATGAGGGCAAGATCGATTCAGAAAAATGATATCTGATTAGGTGACTGGAATCATTCACTATTATTATTAGAGGTTCGTCAGTTCAGCTATATGGACATATGAACTTGCTAATTCCTATTACAGTCACGTTGAAGAGCACAGTCTCTTGCGGCCCACTAATGCTTGTGGGCCGCAAGAGATTGGTAATCAATATTTCGTGATTTGCTTGTAATTGGTAATTGGTAATGAGTAATTCTGTTTGACTCACTGACCAGTCTCCGGCTCCGCATTCACTGACCACGTGTTGCACACGCGACAATGTGTAGTGCACACAGGTGAAGCTACTGGGCGGCTGGTCTCTTTCTGATAGAGATATCGTCGACTGGGCGTTGTTCCATCGCAGAACCTACACATCGACACACACACACATACACACATATACGCACTGAGGTTATCAGAATTGGAACAGAGAAGGAACAAGTGGTACTCTCGGAATAAATTATTTCATGTTGTTAGAACATTAGATCAAAATCGATGAAGGTGAAAACGACATGTTGGACCAACGCATAAGAGAGTGTGTGTGGGTTGAGTTTTCATTTGGTTGGACTTCGGTCAGACTCGGTCCTCTGGTCAGATTCGGTCCTTTGGTCACATTTGGTTCCAGATGTATGACATATATACACAAGACTTCGATTCATATTAGCATATACATTTATTATTTATTCTTTATGATTCTTGTAGTTCCACCCACCAGAAGAACACGCAGATCAGCCTGAGTCACTGATTTGAAAATGTTCGGACCCATCACTGAATAAGCTAGTATAGCGTGATCACAAAGAATGCTAATTAACATGCGTGTAGATGAATGTGATATTCAGGCTATAAATGCACGTTTATTTGGTGATTTTATTGTATTAAATGACAAAGTGGCAGTGCCGGCGCCAGGATATTGTGCGGCGGGGAGCTGAGGAAGCAGGGATAAGGAAAAGATGCGGCACTTGTGAAAACACTCGGGAACTACACTCTGAATTCTCATGGTCAGGATTTTTGGAGGACAGGATTTTTGGGGGATTTTTGGGGGACTTAGAGGGAGTGTCGCGTGTTATCTGCTGCATATTAAAATAACTTAATGTTAATTAACAATATTCTCACCAATGGTCAGAACAAGCAGGGCCAAACTGTGAGAACGCAAATGTTCTGCACCAACGTGCAACAGCAAAAGGCATGCACGCAAATATGTACCAATAGATACACGTATTTCACATTAGGAGGATAAGAAAAAAAGAAAAAAAAATTAGGGATTATATAATATAGAAGCAGAATATTATGGCACTTCATACCTTCAGTATTGTATCCGGCATCGGTGTAGATTTGTGTCGAGGCTCGGGGGGATGACAGCCATCATGCATTAGTGTTAAAAGTTGACTCAGTTGGTCAATTGCGTGGTACCCTCAACTATTTTCAGCCTCTTCAATTACAACACATATACTCCAATGAATAGTGTATTGCGTAATATAATTATTCACATATATATAATTTCTTGCATTTTTGGCCTATTGTCATTTGCCTTCTATGCTGATTTTGATGATAATATGCCCGATGAATTGAACTCAGCAGAATTATCGGGGGGTATAATGGCATATTCATACCCCCCAGCCAATTTGTCGGGGGTATATATACCCCCCAATCCCCCCAGGATTTACGCCCATGGTATCCGACGGCACTATTGACAGAGCTAATGAAATTGCAAATTATTCTGGTATCGATTTGTCCGATTGAAATTCATGTTCAGTTAGACTATAGCCAGTTATATCGCGCTCATCTGCAACTGTGCAACTGGTCTAAATCAGCAGTGACTGGAGGCCACGAGGTGCAAGTTAGTGAGTGTAAACACAATTACAGCGTGTTCTTGTTGGATGTGCAAATGCTTAATTACTTCTGCTCGAAGATATGGTAAACTAATTTGTTCACGTATATTTTGATCTTTCGAAAGTGTCGGCTGCATTCAGAGCGCTTTGCAGCGGCTTTGATGTGATGAAAAAAGTTTTCAGTACATAACTTTACGAGTTTCGCTATCCCACTCATTTCACATCGATTATTGCGACTGTTTATGGATTACCGTAGACCCCGGCCATTATTAAGCACATATTTTAATCCAATATTGTACTCTATATTTTTCAGAAAGGGCTAAATAACCAGATCTATCTTGGGTGGAACAATTCATATGACTGAGTCTTATTTATCCAAGAGAATAAGCTTAATTTCAGTATAAATTATAACAATGTTAATAAAGTACAAATATGTGCAATAGCTTGAGGAAAAACGTAAATGATAGTAAGAGACGGACTTTTCTCCGACATATTGTATACGTAGAACAAACAAAATAATAAAAAATACTACCGAAGAAAAGTTGAAATTTTGGGTGGTACTACTAAAAACCTAGTATTTCAGGCCTGAAAAGTGCATGGGCTATATGGCCAGGTGGGCTTAATGGCCCACTGATATGGACTGATATCAGGTGTATGCTTTAATTGGTTATATTTCCTCAACGCTGATAACTTTCATGACACCGTCATAAGTGTGAACAGACAAATTACTAAATACTTTTTTGCTAGCGTAAATTGAATTTATCCGCGTGCGTGTCGATTTGCGTAAAATAATTTGTGCTACAGGTAGTCGACATTCTTGTCCAAGTTGTCGTCAGCGGAGGCGCCTTAAACACCAGTTATCATCAAGTTATCGTCAACATTTGTCGAGCAAACCGAGTGATGCATTTATAACAGTGGATTTTCGCGCATATTTCTGACGATATCTTGAGAAAAGGAAAGGATAGCATTTGTTGCTCGGTGTAACGAAGGTAAAATATGTAAGATTTATTATACAATGCATAAACTTACAATATTTATCATAGGAAGATAGGTAGATAAGAATGTTTCCAATTGATACTCGAAAGAGAGTAGAAGTAAAAAAAATTTAGGAATGCATATGTTAAACTATGGTAAATTATGTTTGATAAAAATTCGGAATGAACCATTGGACGGTTGGTACGCTTATATATTCTTTATATATACTTTAATAATTAATCATATGATCATTTTATTCATCGTGTAGTATTTATAAATATTGTAATTTCTGCATTTTCTTCTTAATAGTCTGTTTATTTTTCAGTTGATGATACATTTATATGGTTCAAATGAGGACGTTTAAATATGTTATTTGTTTTGTCAAGATACTCAATGTTGATTGCTATGTTTATTACATTTTGTCTCATGTTAATTAATTTCACTTGAAATTTACTGTCTATTTTGTTAAAAGTGATATATATTCAAGTGTTTATATATGTGCATTAATATACGCTTGTTTGCTGATTGTCGTGCCAGAGCAGAAATTACTAGAAGATTTCAAGGCGTCGGTACAAAAGCTGCGTATAATAATATACACTCTCTCTTGGGTGTGTGTGGTAAGATTAATTCAACCCGAGTGAGACAGCAAATAGGCGAGGTTCATGACTCATTGCTCTGACTGTGTCTGTACTCTGTTGTGACTGCTGTGTCTGTGACTCATTGCTCCGTCTGATTCTATTCACTATGATCACCGTCGTCTTCCAATTAGCCCACGTCACAAGCTTGTCACAACATCTAGGATTTCTGCGCGTTGGCTGTCTTGACAGATTGGGCGCAGCGCTGGCGTATGCTGGCTCAATCGTCCATTATCACTGTAATTACCATCGTTACGTACAAGTTCGCCCGACATTACTGGCAAGCGTGCAGACATTAACTTTGGCCTGTTCAATTCGGCTTTCAAATCAAAACCAAGCTCGCTAATGACATTAGAGTCATTGCTGAGTGTTGCTCTCTTGCTTTTCCTTTTCCTCGTTTCTCACTCTCCATCTTTATCTCTCTCTACCATCATCTAAACATTGCAGTAACAACACCCTGCCTGGCAATTGCAGACTAAGTTGTTGTTTCACTTTTGGGCACAAATTATTTGATCAGTCGTTTCAGCTGAATTGTCTATTCGAACGCTTCTATTGGTCCAGCACACGACGTGTTCATGATTAGCATTCATTTACTTTTTTTAAATAAAGCCTAAAGGAGGTTTTCTAACTGCGCTCGTGTATGATGTTTTCTTATCGTAGGAGATTGTGCTGGAGATCTCTGCTGCAAATGGCGTGTTGTAATTTCGACTGTTATTTTGATATTTGGAAGCATTTTCTTTCTAGCGTTTAACTCAACTAGTTCAGTCTAGTGCATAGGAGATAAGAAAATCAGGAAAATTAATCAGATCTCTGACATCTGATACCAGTTTGATTATTTGGGCTCTAGTTGATATGAATATGATTAAATTATTATGGCAGCAGTATGCAAATCTTGTAACCTTAACCTTGAACATTATAACCTTAGCCTTGAACATTATAACCTTAACCCTGAACTTCGTAATATCAACTTTGAGCCAGTATGTTCGCATCTGGAATCAATTTGCTAATCCTTCTCAGGTTTATAGCAGCGATTTCATTTGAGCTGAATTTTCGATCAAGCAGAAGTGCAAAATTGTATATCCTTTATCAATACCGTTTAATGCGCTAACACTTAATATAAATTGTGCTAAAAAGTCGTTAATTTGCGTTAGTAAATTGTGCCTTAAAGTAAGCAAAGATTTCACTGAGCCATATAAAAACGTAAACAAATCACTGAAAGCATATTTCATATTCATACTCTGTGAGAAAAATTTTTACTCTCTACTTGGATAAATTGAATACAATTTTACCTATAATTGCTTGTTCTTGTAGTAATTCGATACAATACCCACACTTTATATGCATAATTCCACACATACTACCGTCCGTGTACTGAAATTTGCCCCTGTATAGGGATATTGTGCGTGTTCGCGTGTGTGTGTGTCAATATCATGTTGCATTGTTTAATGTACTGTTTGTTCATATGTGCGCTTTTGCGACACTGAAAAGCGCAGTACAAATGCTCAATAAATGAAATGAAACATGTGTGTGTGTGTGTGTGTGTGCGTGTGTGTGTGTGCATGCTTCATTCAGTTGATTTCAATGGCGGATCCAGAGGGGGGTTAGGGCGCTAAGTTGCTCCCAAAATGTTTCCATAAACTCATTAAATGAGATTCATTAAAATAGGTCATGAAATAACATTTTTCTGTAAAATTTGTTGATATAAGCATTATCGCAAAGACGTTGCATAATGATGCATGTACATGACTGATCGCCCCCGAAATTCCCCCCCCCCCCAATTAATTCAACCCTCCCAAAATTGCACTCTGGATCCTCCACTGGTTGATTTGATTGGATAACTATTCATTCAGCTGGTTTTGTGATTAATTCTACTCAAATAGACGGCACCACACCACGGCTGACGTTGTGATGATGATGATATTGGCCTGTCGGACCATATGGCACCCCTCATGAAGTTGTTTTTTGCAAAGCCAAGTTGGTGAGTGTCAATATTCACACAGGAAAATCAGATATTAATCGTTTGATATGTGTATAAGCTTAAGATATTGGTCATATTCTTGTCGCCTCGTAGCCGAGTATCTAAGACGTGCGCTCTGTGCACGAAGTATCCAGGGTTCGATTCCCTGGGGAGGTGAGACAGTTTGATTCGCTTCTTTAAGGGATAGCCCAATTGACGCAAGGCGGGTTTCGTGTGTGCGTTTTCTGTGACTCGGCCGTGACTGCGAGATAACCCGTGTGTCAGGCGGCCGGACCTGCGGTATGCCAGCCGGGCCGTCAGAGGATTTGCCTTCGCTAAACTGCACGCAAACATAGCCTTCTCCACTGCTGTGCTCAAATACGTAATTATATATCTATATGTAAGCTTCAGATATTGGTCATATCTTGATGTTCCAGTTTTGTGATTTCTATTAAGATTTCACAGACACTTCATTTCGTTGAAAACCATCTGCCACTTTTGTCCACATTCCTATAACGGGATGAGTACTTGTAGAACAAGATGAAGTAAATATAAAGATGAGTACTCGTACACAGTGTACTCACTAGTTGTACTCAGCTAGTTGGGTTACAGGGTATGAGCTATGTTCAAACTGTCCTGTCTTTTTTCCAGTATTTGTCTAGTTTTTGTTTAAACAGTGATAAACTATTGGCTCCTGCAGTCATCTAGTGTAAACTGTCCAATTCATTCACACAGCGCAACGGAAAGCTATATTTATTTATGTCTTTTCTACATCTCGTTTTCCTCAATTTTTTGTTATGGCCTCGTCCTCGTTGTTTTTGCAGTCAAATTTCTTTCGAACCCAGCATTCCTGTCATATTCAGTACCCCTGTATCCAGTGTTCCTATATGTGAGTATGTGCTTGTGTGTGTGTGTGTGTGTGTGTGTGTGTGTGTGTGTGTGTGTGTGTGTGTGTGTGTTTGTGTGTGTGTTTGTGTGTGTGTGTGTGTGTGTAGTTTTGGACTGCAAGAGATGTGTGCACTCTTGCCGCCGATAATTTGTCGATATTTTTTCTGCACTTTCTTCTTTTCTCATTCTAACACACACACGGACATACATACACACGTGTACATAGTGAGTACATCATTTGTTTCGTGTGCGTTCTCTGTGAGCCCATCGATCGCTAAACTACATGCAAGCGTTCATCGGGCCACACACACACACACACACACACGCACACACACACACACACATTCACATACAGGCAGGCAGGTAGACAGACACACAGACACACAGACACAAGCTTGTAGACAATGGCTCGGCCGGGTGCATTGTTGAAGACGCTACAATACAATACGATACGATACACAGCGGGTTAGGCCGGGGACACACTGGGCGTTTTTGTGCCGAGCGTTTTTTTTGCCGTCGCCGTCGTATCAGTAGTGGCGTGCATGAAGCTATTGCGCCGTACACATTGAGCGGCAAACCTGCCGAGCGTTTTTTTTGTCGTCGACGACAGCAATGTTGCCGCTCGCTGCCACTACTTTCGCGACGGCAAAAATGTCGTCGACGTTTTTTTTGCCGCCCACGCGGGTGTTGGCTCACGTGACTCAATGCGCTGATTCACACTTGTGCTTGTCGCTGACAGCATAGCGTGTTGCAGTGTTGATTCTATCGTGTCAGCGTCATTGTGTCAGCGTGTGTTCTGGTTTAACTTTGTATTGTCATGTATGTGATTTTCCAACATATTTTGCAGTTCGTCGAATGAAGAGATTGACATTCTGAAGTAATTGAAAAATTAATCTTCATCGTTTCTCAAGTCAGGAAACAGTGTGTAAAAGGCTCCAACATTCTCTCTCTTTTGATTAATAGGATGAATCCAAATTGACCTGTTTTTTCGCCGTTTCTTTGCTTGACGACGATATAATAACAATGCAAGCAATTGCTTTCTATCCATGTTCACTTGAAATGATCTGGAACACGCAGTACTATTAGCAATATATACAACACTGGTACGCACCCTGACTGCACTGTGGTCAGTGATCAAATGAGTGACGTATGTGAGTGAGCGGGTGAGAGGACGACAAAATAAACGCCAAGTGTGTTCCCACTCGAGCGGCGACGGCAAAACGAACGCTCGGCAAAAAAAACGCTCGGCAAAAAAACGCCCAGTGTGTCCCCGGCCTTAATGAACATTGCTCAATTGCATTTCCCATATATGCGCGCACGACAGCTGGTAGACCCATGCACTTACGATATTAACACTGTGTATGCATTTATGTGCCTGTGTGTGTGTGTGTGTGTGTGTGTGTGTGTGCAAGAACCCACCGTCTATTGTTGATTGCTTCCTTCTACGTGTCAGCGCATACTTAATGATCGAAATGGGTATGCATGATATATATATATATATATATATATATATATATATATATATATATATATATATATATATATATATATATATATATATATATATGTATCATGTAATTGTTGTTTATGATGTGTACTAAATCAATTATGTTATTGATGTTGAACAAAAAGTTTCGCTCTCCTTAAATTGAGATGGAGTTATCTGGTAATTTTCGACATTGACCTCCGTTCCTAGAGCAATAAAAATTATTAACTTTTCAATACTGAATTGCGTGATATTAGTACTCTAATTATTTACGTGCCATCAAAGTATGTAAACAGATATTTTCATAATTGATCCCTTTTTCAAATTTAATTGATGTTCTATTCTCGACAAATATTGTTATTCAGTTTCAATTTGTCTCTTTCACTAAGAGCATTACTGCTTGACTGTGTCACATGATGCCTTCAACAAACTTATATATATATATATATATATATATATATATATATATATATATATATATATATATATATATACTTGTTTTAGCTTAAGTACAGGATTTAGACAGATTTTCAAATGAACTTGTCAGACACTCCCAAATACAGTGGCAGCACCAGGATTTTTACCAGGATTGGAGGGACTGTAGGGGGGGCTAAAGAAAAAGATACGGGGGGCCTGGCGAAACATGAGCAACTACACTAGAGTTGTATACGGTCAGGATTTAGGGCAGGGCTCAGGGGAACTTGGTGCATTTGGTGGGCGACTTCAACCCCTCCGAGCCCCCTTGGCGCCGCCAGTATTTAAATATGTAGACATCTTGAAGAAAGGGAATTAACATGACCATCAATTTGCCTTATCTCACCAGCACTCCAAGATCGCCGAGTGTCACGATCAAGCAGTGGAAGTAGGTCATGATACTGCCGGCCACTTGTGAACAGGCCTGCACAAGAGCATCTCCTCGCAGTTCGTCCAGGTCGACATATGACTCTAATTGAATAACAGTCCATCATACACATACACATACACACACTCAGGCAAATACGCAAATACAAACATAGTCGAGTTTCAGGAGAATTATTCTAGAACTGACATCGGCATCATATTGGTTGGTGGTCGGTTAAGAGTATCATTAGTCTTCGGTCGTCAGTGGTCAGTGATTAGTGGTCAGTGATTAGTGGTCAGTGGTCAGTGGTCAGTGGTTAGTGATCAGTGATTAGTGATCAAACATCCCTCTGACATACAATCGGGTCTTCCGCTTGCGATGCGTAGTATACAAAAGAACAATGGGAAACGATTCCTTGATTATCTCGAAATGGTATGGACATCAAATGACGAAGGGATGTCTGTTGTCTATTGTGGATCTTTGTGTGTTAACATCTGTGTCATTAGTGAATCCAGCTGGCGCGCTTAAAGCCAAGCAGATCAATAAATGTTACAGTACAGTAGATGTCTCAGAATGTGGAGTATAGATAAACAAGATACGGACAGATATCGTGTATAACTTGTTCTTATTTGAGTGAACTTTTATCTGACATTTTTCAAATGCATAGGATTTGTTTAGCTTAGATTCAAATGTGTTGAATTCATATTTTTTATGTTTACTTTACATTTTTTTCATAATTATTCCCTCCTTTTTCACTTCATTTTCATCTGATGTCTGGGCGTGTTTCGACAGTAGCAAGTTTAATAGTTTCCATTATAACCTGCTAATCTGATTGGTGCAGACTGCATGATTTCAACAATTATTGCTAATGTCTGCGTGTAAAGCGGCATTTTCACTTGTACATTTAAAAAAATGATATCTTGTGTGAGAGACGGCTGGAATGCGGCCAAGATGTGGCCTTCACTGCCGTTAACGAAGTAGACTCCGTTATGTCGTGGTCGATGAAATCACGCCTGCAATCTGCGCACCCTGGCTGTTCTGACGGCCAAAATGCAATTTCAGCACTGCTAAGACCGTCAGAAACGTGGCGTGACACATTCAGGCCCATTTTTCACATTGAATCAGCTGACATCAACAATATTTCACGATTCTCCGAGATGGACATACAAATTGGGAAATGTTTCTCAGTGAATTTTGTTATGTCAAATAGACTACTTACTATGCGCATGCAACAGTTCATCCACTTTCAAATTTGAATATATGAAAACTGTGACATGAGTTGTGATGCCATTTCTCACAGAGCTTGCTTGTGCAAACCATTTAGAATTTCAGTTTCTTTGCTCTTCGCTTGTGCTTATTTTGTAAATATCCAAGTCAACGGCATGGTCTTGTTTTTAAATGTGATATCTGGAGATTATTTGTTCTGTGAACTGCAGCCAAATTTTGTCGAAAGGTTTCTTCCCATGGATTCTATGGAATAGTTACAAATATGCATCAATTATCAAACTGTTATTGGAAAAAACAAAAAACGTTCATGTAAATTTTTGAATGGGCTTGTGCATTTTTAAAATGCGCGCTGAAAACCTAGAGTCAGATGACATCGGATCTTTGTACCACATCCTGATTCTATTGCCATTGTCGCAATGTGTTCCCTCAACCACCAACATGTACACCTAAATCATTTCTTGATTGACTAGGAAAATGACTCCCTTACAGCACAATGACCAGACAGTATGGATTGCTGTCTTATCTTAAAAATTATCCGCTCATCCTCCTCTCCTTCTTACCCCCGCTCTCTACTATCTGAACCTCAACACTCAGGTCGTCGTCTTCACTCTCTTCACTGTCCTCGAGCAGTTTTTGAGTCGCCTTGGTCGGCGAAATCTTTCTACTTCTGTGCTCCTCGTCTCTACAACTCCTTGCTTTCTCGTATCCGGTCATCTCCTTCACTTCGATCCTTCTCTTCTGCTCTTCATGCACATCTTCTTGAGTTTACCTCTCCCTGTTGAATGGTTTCGTATTTTTCTTTTGTATATACACCTGTTTAATTTTGTCTGTCATGCTCTTAGCTATTCTGACATTTGTTTCACTTATTATATATACAAACATATTATATTGTTATGATTTCATCCTGTCATCGCACCATTGTATATTTGGCGCTATATCAAATACATGTTGTTGTTGACGTTTCTCAGGTTGTCTGGCCGAGCAGCCTCGAGCTCGTGAGGAAAGACACGGCACCGACCGGGTTGTTCCACAGGTCCCTGATGGATGTGGTTTTGTGTTGGCGTCTGAGTTGTGTGTGTGCTGTGCAGTGTTGCATGATGTGTGTGATGGTGTGTGGTGCTGAATTGCAATCTGGACAGGTGTCATCGATTGATTCATACAACCTTTTCTGATATGACAGAAGGGCAGGATGATGACCGCATCTCAACCTGGCCGGATGCACCTTGTTCTCTCGTGTGGGTGTGTTTTCTGATTTTTGTATGTCCGGTGGGTGTCTTTGTAGGAGTGTATTGTGTTGTAGTGAGTGTATAGCTTTCCGTGCGATCTCTGTGTGTATGTGTTTCTTGATTGATGTGCGTGGGGGAGCTGGTGGAAGTGATGTGAAAATTTGTCTGTGTTAAAGCGTGCTTGGTGTTATTTTTGTGTTTTCTTGTGTTGTGAGGTGATGTAGTGGATGTGCTGTGTTGGTGACTGCTGCTGCGAGTGTTTGTGTGCCTCTCATGTCTAGGTGGTGTGTCAGTTTGAGGATTTAGTTTCGTGATGAAGGTGGTCTACTGGTGTGGTGGCTGTGCATCCTTTGATTGTTCTGAGTGCGGTGTTTTGAAGTGTTTGAAGTGTGTTTGTGTGGCGTGTTGCGAGATTGCTAGCCCATGCGGGGCTAGCGTATTCTATCGCGGGTCGGATGTACTGTTTGTATATGGTGGTTGTGGTGTCTTTGTTGTGTTGTGTCCGGTTTAGTTGTGTGGTCTTTCTCGTATCCGGTCATCTCCTTCACTTAGATCCTTCTCTTCTGCTCTTCATGCACATCTTCTTGAGTCCACCTCTCCCTGTTGAATGGTTTCGTGTTTTTCTTTTGTATATACGCCTGTTCAATTTTGTCTGTCATGCTCTTAGCTATTCAGACATCTGTTTCACTTATTATATAAACATGCATATGATATTGTTTTGATTTCATCCTGCCATCGCACCATTGTATATTTGGCGCTACATCAAATACATGTTGTTGTTGTTGTTGTTGTTGAGTGCAGCGATGTCTTGTAGTTGTATAATGGATGTTGTCGGGTGGATGTATCGTAATACCTGGTTCTAGCGTACCACACATGACTGACAGTTCGCTGACATTTGGCGACGCAAACAGCGTACAATCGCCGCCTCTTTGCGCTGTCGACGCCAGAGCCTTCACTTTGTGAGCTCGCTCGGCGTCGGTCGGCTCGTACCAGACGGCCACTGCGGCCGAACGGCACACGTCCATCACCCTCGATATCGTTTCCGAGCGTACATCAGCGTCCACCACCACCAGCTCGGCCGACCGAAGCAGTTCACTCTTGTCATCGATCTGCAACATGGACCAGTGATAAATATTGGACAGTCTTGGACTGTCTTAAACAGTTTTGGACAGTCTTGACTAGTCCTGGACAGTCTTGGACTGTCTTGGACAGTATTGGACTGTCTTGGACAGTTTCAGACAGTCTTGACCAGTCTTGGATAGTCTTGGACAGTTTTAGACAGCCCTGGACTGTTTTTAACAGTCTTAGATAGTCTAGAACAGTCCTGGATAGTCCTTGACAGTCTTGGACAGTTTTAGACAGTCTTGACCAGTCAGCATAGACAGTTTTGGTTAAAAGCGAATTCAATTTGAAATATATACAAAGTTTCCCTTATTATAAAAAGTGGAATGTGATTTCCTCGAGTTTTTCACCACATTTCATATGATATTCAGTCATCAGTTGTTGGGAGCAGCCGTCAATGAAATTATAATAGAAGGTTTCATCATAGCATATTGTTCATGAGATTTTTCCGCAGTATAGATGAATTTATGCTAATCGTATGACGCATCATTGTACCTTTAAGCCCGTCTTTAGTACCTCTTGTCCTTCATTTTGAATGGTGACAGTAACATCTCTGTGTTTTTTGAGAAAGCCAAATATTTATCGAGAGAGCAGCCAAGCATTTGAGCAATATATTCGCCACTATGACCGAAACTGACATACTACTGTGATGAGAACAAATGACAAGTATGAACGTATTACTTTTGCTTTGACTAACGATACTGCCGGACCGCATAACAGTGATATCGCTATGATAATTCTTCTAGAGTAATAAATTATATGGATATGCTCTTGATCGGTGCAATGTCTAGCAAATATCTTCTTGATAGAGAGTGCAGCAGAAAGACGTTTTACACGACAGGTCCAACACGTTTTATAGACATTGCTTTTTGCAACAAGACGGTAACGGTTTCTCATTCAACATTTTTCCTATGACCAACATTAATTCATTTTGTTTTATTACTCGAATGGCCAAATGACTAGGGATTTTTCCAGCAGGAATACCTCTATCTGGAATATAAGCTCGTGAAAGAATGTGTAACATTTTTTTATATATGTGTATAGTATTTATGACTGTCTGTGAATTTATATACTTCAAACTTTACTTCTGTGTAGGGCTACGTTGATACATTTCAAATCTATCGTGGCATTCAGCTACATGGCTGCGTGTCTTGTGAGTGTTCATTTGAACTGCGGCCAGGCATACTGAATTCAACTTGGACCAATACGGTTGCGTGCTGATTTATGCATGCATGTGCCAATTGTGTTGGTGGCAAAGAGAAACAATTCTGCTTTGAAATTCCCACAGATCCGATTGTGAGGGCGGCCTTTTGCTCTGTGCCAGGCTGGCTCACGTGACTGAAACTTATTTGGCTGTGAGAGACCAGTGTGCCAGTACGAATCCTGCGCACGACACAAAACAACCACAACAACAAATTGAATTCTGAGCAAATATCAATTTGGCGTCGTTGTGCCGGTGGTCGCATGCCTTACCGCAGACAAATGGGAATTGAACATTTTCTCGCAGCACAACTTAATCGAGCTCGCGTCACAGACGCACAAACTGCCTTGATCACTTGTCGATTATCACGCACGATACTCAGGAGTAAAGATTAAGTAATAAGAAATCACCTAGTAACCTAGGAGCCTAAGTTACCTAGTAATCTAGTAACCTAAGTAACCTAGGCACTTAAGTAACCTAATAATCTAGTAACCTAATAACATATGTAGCCTATTAACCTAGTAATCTAGTAACCTAAGAAATCCAGTAACCTAGTGACCCAGTATACTATTAGCCTAGTAGCCTAAATAACCTAATAATTAACCTAAAAAACCTAGTATCCTAAATAACCTTGTGAGCTAAGTAACCTAGTAACACAGTAATCTAGTAACACAGTTAGGAGTAACCCAGGAAGTAAGGAGTCATTTGTGACAGTAATCTTGTAACACAGTTAGGAGTAACCCAGGAAGTAAGGAGTCATTTGTGACAGTAATCTAGTAACACAGTTAGGAGTAACCCAGGAAGTAAGGAGTCATTTGTGACAGTAATCTAGTAACACAGTTAGGAGTAACCCAGGAAGTAAGGAGTAATGTGTGAGAGTAATCGAACACTGATCTGTCCATCAAGCTGCAATAGAGTATTGACTTGACGTGTACTGGCGTCAGTCAACATCATTCTCGACCAGCAGGTCTGGGTCCAGCCAAATTGACCGTGTGCGCGCACACATCTGATTGAGCGCCTCGGTCATTTGAGGCTGTCTGTGCAAGCAGTCATGCATTCTATTCCGTTCTGTCGATCGGGCGGTGATTTACGATCAAGTTCAAAACCGAAGCTCGTTTACATTTCAACATCGATTCAAGATCATACCGATAACGTTAGTGTACTGTGATGAGTAAGCTCCAGTGATCAACTGAATTTATCAAGCTATTCATGGCAATACATACAACTTCTAACACAATCATGCCAACACATCCACAACATCAAGACTTTCACACGATTTGCCTAGATTTGGTAGTGTTTTAGTTATACGTTTCTATGCAAGTGAATGTGACGTGCCAGTGTCCTACAGTGTAACATTGTTTAACTGTGTCTGAGTGTCTATTCTTGCGTGTATGCGTTGCGTATGCGGGCGCCGAGTATATATTATATTAAATTAAACTAAATTAATTTATTCTATCCTTCTTTTGTCTGCGTTTTCACTTGTTCAAGCTACTCCTAATGAACTATAGACCAGGGTTCTCAGCCGGGAGGCTCGCACCCACATGGAGTGCACGCAGGGTTTCTAAGGAGTGTGATAATTCTTCTGAAAAATTATAGAAAATGAACGGCTTACCCATTTTTTACATTTTTTCCTGAATGTTTTTTCTTAAAGCAAAGTTAATGGAGCTTGAAGGAAGCTGTATGAATGTATATTGACTGAAAAACTTTGCCTGTTACGTTGAGTGTATTTTCATATTTTTATATAGCTATGAAGAATTCAGTGGCACGCGAGAACAGACTGCTGATTTGAAAACAGTGTGAACACTGAAAAATGTCGATAACTTCTGAACTAGACAATGAGAGTGTGTAAATGAGTGTGTGTGTGTGTGAGTGCGAGCAGTTGTACCAGTTCTGGTGTGATATTCTCGTGAATGCCGCAGTCGCCGGTAACATAAAGCACACGGCCCACTCGGTTCAACGTCACGACGAAGCGCGCACATGCACCACCATCGATCAAACGAGAGTGTGACCAATCCTACTCACACACACACACATACACATACACATACACATAAATACACAATCTCTGAGTGCATATTTTGAATACACACCAATTTCGTTTCATTCACGGCTTATGAGAAAGGATTACGTGCATTTGCTGGCTAGCTTTGTCAAAGCCAGATTACCGAAGTAAGATTACCATGCCGTGCTGAGCAGTATTTGCAAAACATCGACTTTAGAGCACAAGTAAGCACTTGCATACTCACTTCTGGGCTCTCGCTGAATGAAGTGCCAAGTATATCGGATCAGGCTGATCACACGGACAATGCGGATTCTCCAGTCAAACTTATGCAGTGTCGATGGGAAAAACATGCCGCATTACCGACAAAAAAACAACATCCAGAAAGACAAAGTTTGACAACTTGGCGGTCGGGTGATCAATGTAGCCCTGGGGAGAAATCGCTCCAAGCCGAACAGAGCCTTTGCATCTTCATACTGGCTTGAAATGGAAATATTCACTTGTTTGCGTCGAGTTAGATGAGATTTGCGATTGCCACGCTGTTCAATGGCGCGTAAAGTCACCGTATTCGCGCGGCTCCGATCACTGACAATTTCTGACTAAACCAGATATTGCGTAGCGGTGAAGCGTTTGTCATCTTGCATCATTGCATTGCATCATTGCATCTGCGCTCGACACATTTTCGTTTGATGAGCAGGCGAGATGATTGGCGAATTGCATGAATGCCTTCTCCATGCTGATCAAACAGCTGAGAAACTTGGGCGACATTTGCTGGTTTGTTTGCTAGTGTGAAGCGAGCTACTATTTGCAGGTTATTTGTGGAAAAACTGCCGTGAGACGCGGCCAACTCCCCAAGATCATTTACCGCCCGCTCTCGAGAATGTTTGCCGCTGTGCTGAATTCTCGCAGGAGTGATCTGCTACAGGCAGCGGACTGTGCAAATATCAAATAACAGCCATGTTAAATGTGCAAGAACATGAATCTTTACGGCTTTACGGCTTTTTTCGGACCCAGCGGATTCGGCCCAATTTCCACCAATATATTCCAATAATCCGGGTAAGATTTCAGTCGACGGTTGAGTGTACTTGTATATGGCGAGTCTTTTGATCAACTAATAGTTAAATGCAGCTTTTGCTATTCTCCTGCAAGAAATCGCTGCTAGTTTTTGCTATGCAAAATGCACGTGCCATTCTTGGCAAATTTCAATTTACAGATAAAATTCATAAATTAAATTGATAAAATTAAAATCATTCATATCTATTAAAAAACATATTAAATTATTATAATTTTCTTCTAAATTCTATTTTTAAGTTTTTATCTGATATATTTTTCAATACAATTCTATTTTATGATGAGATTTACACATAATTTGAGCGAAATAATGAGCAAATTTAAATTGGGCTCTCAAAGTCTTTGAAAAATGTTCCATGCGCGGAAGACGTTAAGTTTGAGAAGTTTTAAATTTCTGCTTTTCTATGAGAACTTATCTTCCCTGTGAAACAAAATATATCAACATCTGCAATATCTCCAATATTATGTGTATTAAGTGTTTTACGCTTTTTATATAAAACGTATAAAAACTATATTACAGATTGATAGGAATAAATTTACAAAACAAAAACCATGTAAAAAATGCATTTAAATGTGTATTAACGATATTTTCAGAATATTCATTGTTTTTCATCAGATGCATTAGTCGTAATGGAGTCAGTTTTCTCGGTGCTCTTGTCAGCAATATGAGAAAGACAATAATTGCCAACGACTGCGCCTAGTAAGGTCGATATATTGAGTAGCATGATGCCTGTATTATGTTGGCTGTGTATCATTTTCAATGTGCACTCAACACCGTCGTGCAGTTACACTCGTTGATTAGCAAACATTCTTGTGGAACATCCACTCATTTGTGATATTTCACGATTTCAGTGCTAAAACCTGCAGCAATCGCCTATGTCTTCGCAGATAATTAGAATATTGGAGCATTGAACGTGTTTCTAGTTTGGTTTATGTACCAACTTGACCTTGATTGTGCGTCGTGTGACGTGTACTCTACTATAAGCAGTGTTATGCGGCACTACCATGGAGCGTTTGTTTAGAAGGCCAGTGCCATATTGGCAGTGAGTGTGTTAGCAAGCAATTTCTGCTTTTCTAAATTAGAATAATGTACGTGAGTGTAATATACGTAGAAAATGAAATAATACTTTTTCATGTTATCATCCTCTTCTAACACTAGCGAATGGTCAGGCAATGCCTCAGACGCTCACCACGTGCGGACAACTGGATTGCATGTCTCGGAAGGTGGCGTCGTTGGCCACCGCCGAAATAAGCACAATATTTCTGTTGCCAAGGCGCGTGAGAGCGTCTGCAATGTTGCGTGCAACGCCTCCGTGACTGATTGAAATCTGCGAGTCGTGCGTCCCGCCGTTCAACTGGAAAATGGCACGCAAAAAACAATGAGACATAAAAGAGAAAAACAGTGGTGGAAAATCCTACAGTCGTGAACGCAAGTTTGGATGCGCGCCGTATACTCTGTAGTCCGAGCCTCTAAATATTTTAATTCAAGTGCTGCTGTTAGACGCAAGAGAAAACATTATGCTTTTAGGATTATTTAGATATTTTCACATTCATAAAACTCATTTTATCCCCAGCACAAATCCACTCAAATTTATTTTTGATAGAAAACAAACTCCACAAACTTTTCTATCTTAAACTTGGCTGTGTCGGCATTTTTGAACATTGCGTATTCTTAATATGAAGGCTGAGTGTGGAATGATTAGTTTTATTTATCTAAAGAACATCTTAATTATTTTATTATAGTTTATTTTCTTTTCGCTGTTGTATTGGATGACTGAAGGCATTCACCCACTGATCAGCAAAATACAAGCGGAAAATCGCCATTGTAGTTGTGAATATCATAATGGCTCAGTGTATGTTAATGCAATTTCATGGTATTGCGGATAATATACAGAATATTGTGAAGGCGAAAGAGTGAAAGGAAAATTTTTCTATAAATTAATTGATGGTTATAAATTAATTTTGTTTTTGCAAGTGACTTCTTCTATAAGATGACACATATGATGCTCATTTTTGTGTGATTTGGCAATGCTGAACATCATTTTGTGTACGCGGTCTGTATTGGCTTTGCCGATTTTGACCTTAATAAACATTTATATTTGATGCTGATCTCATTTCTAGCTGGCTATATTCTTACTGCCACTCGTTACTTTCTGCCTATTCAGCTACATTCGTTTCAGACAATCTGAAGTGCTTCACCTACGCCAAACATCACAAAATTGAGACCAACAACTTTTCCCTTAGCCTGGCTCCATGGCATCGTTCTCCAACACTATACTGTACACTATTGACATCAACATCTATCACTTGGTACACTTGACCACGTGGTACACTTGGTACACACTTGGTACATCTATAACTACGTCTATAGATGTGTGCGTATCTGTGTATATGTGTGTGGTGTGTGTGTGTGTGTGTGTGTGTGTGTGTGTGTGTGTGTGTGTGTGTGTGTGTGTGTGTGTGTGTGTGTGTGTGTGTGTGTGTGTGTGTGGTTGTTGAAGTGTTAGCGTCCAATTAGTGAGAACGACTACGCGTAATTGCCTGACTTTCGCATGCGTGCACGCGCCACCATTGCATCCCGGCCCCGGGGAATTGATGCAATACGGTTGAATGTGTTTACGAGATGTCGGCGGTGCAAAACTGTTAAATGCACACATACACACGTGTCGCTCAGATTTGCCATAATGTGTCGGCCTGAATGTTCAGCGTTAATGGTTAGGCTTGTCGGTGACGTGTTGCTTAATTTCGCCTCAATTTGGACCCGTTTAGCAAGTTTAACGACGCTCAAAGTTTGTTTTAATTTGTTCGTTTAGCATCGATGGCTCAGAGACGCAAAGTAAAAGGTATAAGTAAAAAGTCAAAATATATCAGCAGTATAACTCAAGCAACTATTTTAAAATATAATTGATCTAGAATATTTAGTCTTTCTGTCATCACTCAGTAGAACCATACACGTTACGAGCCAGTGAAACAACTAAATTGATAACACAGATTGTAAGCAGGCCCGGGAACCAAGGTAGACATTTTGGCTTCATTTTGTATATAGGGGACATTTTGTATTCAACAATTTTCTCGAAATATTCATTTAGTTCTTCATTTTTAAGCAACTCGTCTTCAATCGATCTTTACGATCTTAAATCGATACGTTTTCGTACATTTTTATCAATAACCGATATTCCATCAATATACTTTTTCTGGGGTAAACTTTTGTTCAACGTGTCATCCGATGTTTCGATACCGATATCTTGTATATATTTATTTTAATATTTATCCTGACAGTACGAGAAATAATTCTCGTACATTGAGGTGATTTTTGCAGTTCATTGATCTATACACTTCTCGTAGTACGCTCTCTCAATGTCTGCTCAATATATACCTGCGGATTCCATATTTGGTGCATTTTACAGACAATTGGGATGGACAAATGGATATGAGTTAAAATAGATGCGGCAACGATTTTCCATAGAAGAGCGGCGACCTGCAAAGCGAAATATAATATAGATTTATCGTGAAATTGAAGATCTTTTACAGTAGCTTTAACGCGAGCTTGGAGATCTTAAAGTGACATCCATTTGGTCCAAATTTTACTCAGTATTAACTTCCATTTGTTTGTGATCAACAGGTGATCCGGAAATGATGTGAGCTCTGGTTCTGTGTAAATTTTCTGCAGCTCCGACCGACATGTGAGAGCCGTAGCCACTTTAGCAGTGGCCATCCTAAGCTGCCAACACCAGACATTCGTGGTGCAGATCGGCGCTGGCAACGCTAAAACTCAAACTGTCCTTGTATCCAGGCACCAGACAACTCTGTCGTGTCGTGTCGTGTTGGTCATTCGGCGAGTTGTTTCAAGCCGTTGGCTCAAGCAATGCGCTGAGCTGCAGTCACGTTGGCGGCTCTGGCTTCGAAAAGCTCCAGTGTAGTTTTTAGAAAGAAGGGAACTTCGCAACTGCAGCGGCTCGCCACCGTGCTGCTCTCCGAGAATGTGTCAACTGGCGGCTGCACAGAGGCAGCCGATGGCATGCAGCACGTGAAGGCGATGCAATATTATCGATTCTGGATATACGCTTGCAATTGCGTGCTGCTAGCGTCTGTGCTGTTTTTTGTTGGTGTGGGCAGCTATGTGTTCGGCGATTCGCGCATGTCATTGGTTACCGGAGTACGCTACTATCATCCAACGTTTCTCTATGCTTATGTGGCCATCGTGCTACAAGGAGGAGTTGTGCAGGTGATCGGTTGTCTGGGTGCTCTGAGGCTCAACGAACGTCTGCTCTGCATATACTGGCTACTGTTGCTCGGCCTTCTAGTGGGAGACGTTCTGGTAGGCGTTATTTGGGTGTTCAGCTTCCAGAAGGTGGTTTCGTCGCTTCCGGACGAGCTGAATGCCCGCTTAAATACGGAATACGGCGTCGACTCGCATTTTACGGGTGTCTGGGATCTTGTACAGAATACAGAGCGGTGTTGTGGATTGCGGTCGCCACAGGACTTCTCCACATCCGTGTGGGCAGCTCGCTTTGCCGCACATCCCTCCGCTGACGGTGTTCTCCAGCTTCCCAGCTCGTGCTGCCGTGGCAATACGGTGCGCCATAAAACATCAAAGACATATGCTATCTCGAACATTGAGCTTGCTCATCACGGAAACCTTACTCTGGCTCAGCCAGTTGTGAAATTATTTCGAAAACGCAAGTGGGGCAGACCTGGCATTTACATCCAGAGGCCTCCACCTCCACTGCGTCTGCCCACTACAACAGAGCCTCCACCTTTTAATGGAACCTGCATGGACAACGATCGACCGAATACGGTGTTTGGTCGGGGGTGCTTGAAGCAGCTTCTACATTGGTACAAAGCCCGCGCTGACATTCTCTTCATACTCGGATACTGTGTAATCACGTTTCTCAAGCTGTGCTTTATCGGTCTGCTGCGCTTTGAAATACGCGAGATGATTCAGAAGATGCGCTTGCTGCGCGCTGAAATGGCCGCCGTCGATGTCGAGGCGGCTACATCGACGTCAACTCGAATCCACTCGACGACCAATCACGTGCACACCGGTGCGAAAGCTGGAGGAGCCGGAGGTACTGGTGGAGGACTGCTGGCCAAAATTGTCAAGACCAAAAAGTCTTCGCGTTGGCGCATTATTCGGGAACGCAATACGGACGCCGGCTGCCGCAAAGAACTACTGGACAAGTCGACTGGTGGGTCGGCAACGACCGCCGCCGTTTTTGTAGACAGAAAACCTACCACGTTTGCCTCTCGAAGACAAAGTCGGCAAAGGCAAATCTCTTTGGAGGCCCACGAGCTAACTGAACTGCCGATCTGCCAGCAAACGGAAATTTGATTTTCTTGTATGCTTAGCGCTTTCAACTCTTCCATTGAGATCACTAATCATCTCATGAGCAATCGCTAAAGCCAATGACTATAGCATTCTGCATTCCCTTCACCGTACAAGCAGGCTTGGGAACAATTTGCCGTTCAGATTAAATATTCCGGTGTTCCTAATTAACTACTTACCGCGGAAATAGCAAATATTGTATTGTTCTGCAAACATTTACTTACTAAAGGCAAAATATCAGGATATGTACCTTTCTATTTTGTTTGGTAAACACCTGATGAAAGTATAGATAGATCGATGTATTGCAGACCGCAGTAGGATTACATGCAGGTAAAGAATTCGTGAGCTACTTGGCTCTGCGCTGACAAATGACCTTTTTACCCGGTTACGACAATTACAATTATTTGACTGCCAAACATTAAACACAACTCATTTGCCACACAACGCTGCGCGAGCTAAAAGCTTTTAGTGTTTTTATTGTTCTTTGTCGGTGGACGTAATGGCTTTGGGTGATCATTGTCGGCGTGTTGTTTTATGGAGCACTTAGCCCGCATTGTCAAAACGGCCAACACGTTGGTCACAGAACGTGCCAGTAAATACACCGGCTCTATTATCGAGCGGGCTGTGTTGTGCGCGTGCATGCCGCCGATCTGATGTGGAAGTGACCGAAGAGCTCCAAATTCATGTTTGTCAGTCCTACTCACTCGCTCGTCCAATTGCCGCCAGCAGAGCCGTAGAATTCTCCACCCAACCCCCCTCTCCCAGCCCTCCGACCGGGGAATCCCGAGTGTTGAGGGGCCCCGTTGCCTCACGCATGATATTAAAATTCATCATAAAGTGGCGCATATAAGTCGCCAGCTTAATCGGAGACCGATGGGCTGCTCGTAACTTCATTTTGTCAAAGTCTTACCTCTATTATTATAATGGTGCTTAATTTATAATGGGGGTCCTAAGTATTGCCTTCGGGGGCATAAGACCTTGCATCTGCTCTGGTCGACAGACGAGTGCATCGGCGTGTTCAATGGTGGGCCAAACAGCGACACGATCCAGCACAGAGCATGTAGGCAATTTTCTGACTAGGCGCAGCGATATTTGGCGAAATTTTACAACGTCCACTATGAATACAAACAAGAACAGTAGAATCGCGGACGCGTAGCCACGTCGGAATAGTTTTTTTCAGGATTAGGTACTCTAATATGTTTGACAAAATTGGATACACACCCCAGAAGCATCAAAGTGTAATTTCAACCTATTTCGATAAATTAATATTCATATTTAAAGTATACACATTCAGTATACCTAAAAAATGGGAGGATTTAAAAAGTTGCAAGAGCTACGGATTTATTATTATTGAATCATTTAAATAAACCCGATACTCTCCATCTGGTAATCATCTGATTTCTATGCTGAAAGGTGGTTTTTCCGTGTTGGAAAAGTAGAAAAGATGAATTATTACGGCCAGTGTAATGCAGGATATTAGGCAGGATAGACAGTCAAAAAGTGACGGCTAGCACCCGACTTAAATTATTCCCAGTTGTAATTCTATCCAGATTGACAGAGAAGCCACAATCTCCTCCAAGCATGTTCTGAGCGACAGTGTATGCCGTATTTTTTACATTCTCCTTGAGCGTGCATATACGCGACAAGAGATTCGTAAATCAAAATACGCCTAAAAAGATGGCCAATTTAATGTATATAGCTGCAAGCCTGTAAGTCAACAACATGAATGATAATCGCAGGGTCTTGTACTCAAACTTCTAGAATATTCTCGTCCTATTTTGTCGTTATTTAAGCTTTTAAACACTGTCACAGATATTATTTGCCGTAGATTTATATAATCACTGCTGGAAATGTTAACTGAACTCAGAAATTGTTTTATAAGATCGATTTAAAAACGTCAAATCAGCTGCATAAATAGAGACAAAATACATCATGCCAATTCCAGTTCAGTTGCAGTTGGTTTTTAAATCAATGAATGATGAATGAATGAATGAGTATTCCTGGCAAAAATTTACTTTACTAAGTATATATATATATATATATATATATATATATATATATATATATATATATATATATATATATATGCATGTTTGTGTGTGCAAGAGATTATTCAATGGTGTTCATTTCATCCTTGTATACATACATATATATATATATATATATATATATATATATATATATATATATATATATATATATATGTTGTGTGTGTATGTATGTATATATTACTTGTTATGACTCTAGTAAAGGCAGTGAATGTGTATATTATTCCAAAGTAAAAGCTATGAGGTCTGAAACGAGACTTGTTCTTTTTTATAGATTAGAAACTGATTTCGATATTCGAACAACATTGCCAGCCATACTTTGCGTGTCTTAACACAACAATTACTATTTGCAATTACCATTGCTGAACTGCACGTATGTATGTGTGTGTGCATATGTGTGTGTGTGTGTGTGTGTGTGTGTGTGTGTGTGCATGTGTGTGTGTATTTAAGTGTGTGTTTGTGTGTTTGTGTTTGCTTACCGGCGTACATTATTTTCAACTGTCATTCGTTGTTATTGAAATTAACTTTACGAATATATACAAGTATATATATATATATATATATATATATATATATATATATATATTTCAGTGTCAGCTATTAACATTCAACATTGATACCACGGATTCTATACGCTTGTAGGCGTTTATATTTAAGAGAATGCATTTTTGTCCATATAAACATATATATATATATATATATATATATATATATATATATATATATATATATATATATATATATATATATATATATATATGTGTGTGTGTGTGTGTGTGTGTGTGTGTGTGTGTGTGTGTGTGTTGCTTGTGTGTAAGGGTATATTTGAGTTTATTCAAGAGAGACACATGATCGTTCAGACTAGCATGTGTTAGTTTAATAAAGTCAAGGGTGATAAAGTCATGGTGTTTGCTGGTTGGATATTGTGTGTGTGTATCTGTGCTGATGCAACCACAGGGTCGTTTCATTATAGGATTTCGATCAGTGTTGTGAGCAGCCGGGAACGTGAGGCTTTGCCTCCGCAAAATTACACGCTAACCCAGCCTTCACCAATACCGTTTTCAATTGCGTTATTATATTAATAATATATTTTCTGACGTTGAAATATGTAACGAAGGTTGAAGCATTATACTTGGGTGATTACGGTGGTCCTGTTTTCATACGGGGTATTCTGCTAATACAGTGTAGTCCGTATATAATAGAGTTATCTGGAACGGAGAAGAAGTCTCTGATACCCGAGGAAAATTTCACGTATATTATATATTATTGAAGATGGAAACGAGGAAATACTCTCATATAATCGTGGTTCTTATATATCCGGAGTACACTGTATAATATGTACATCTTTACCGTCTCAATCAGCTGACTCATGTTTCTATCTTCTCATTCGTATAATTTCAACCAACTTTGCCAATTGTCCGATATACGACTTGTGCATTTGAAGAGTGTGAATTGAAAAGAACGCATTGGTCTGCAGCGTTGAATCGGTCCCAATATGCCAATAATCTATGGTTTTCACTGATCAATGCGATAACAACTGCCACGCAGCAGATGCCAAGTAGATTGTGCTATCTGCTAATAGAAGTTCACGTCGGCCGAGTTTACGCTCAATCGGACAGGCCAGTATATATATATGTGTATGTATGTGTGTGTGTGTGTATGTGTGTGTATGTGTGTGTGTGTGTGTGTGTGTGAGCCTCGAGTTCGATGGCATTGCGCACTGGCATTCCCTGGCCCGTGCCCAAAAGACGGCGATGTTATTTTGGTGATTGCCCGGCCGCATGTGAGCACCAGCTGTACACGCACAAACCGGCTCATAAGCAGCAGTGGGCTTTCGCAGTCTCGGACATTGCAGAAACCCAGTGCAGTGGCGTAGCTAGGCTATCTGCCATCCGGGGTGGTAGTTTTTTTTGCCGCATCCAGCATGTATGCTTGCGAGTCACTTAGCCGCAAGAGACTGTGCGCTTCAACACGACTGTAATAGGGAATTAGTAAGGTCAGCATGTTGATAGAGTTGAAAAAACTAACTGCTTATATTAGTGCATGCTTCCAGTCATCTAATTGGAGAAGATAATTGGTTTCAATCAACCCTGCCTTCATTCAGTTATTTGAGATTAAAAGGGCAAACATGAAATATTAGATTCAGATATGCAACTCAAGGATAACTGATTATTCAACGTTTTCAGCAGTTATTGTGCCCCCCTCCCTAGAACGTGCCGCCCCTGCCGCATCCCCCTCGCTACGTCACTGACTCAGTCGCCTCCAGATGAAATATGCGCTCAAAGATGTTCGTAAAAGATGTTCACATTACCGTAACAGAAACGTACCAGCGGACGCAAATCGTAAGGAACTTGAAGCCAATCGTTACCCCGCACGAATTTTAGTAGATATTTGAAGATAGACTACTGAGATGCGGCTTTTTATACTGGCAGCTGAGTTGAAACGCCACACTTCTCGTCTATAGGCGAGCCAGCATTTTTGTGACTGCAGCTAGCATCGCCTCACATTGCCACTGTTCCAGTGAAGGCGCCAGGATTTTTCTATTGGGGGAGGGCAGGGAAGGATAAGGAAAAAGATTTGGGGATTTGGCGCAAAATGAGGAACTACACTCGAAATCTTCATGGTCAGGTTTATTTTTGAAGAGGGAAACTACCTGGGGGCTTCATCACCTCTAAGCCCCCCCCCCCCCCCTCCCGGCCCCTTGGCACCGCCACTGCACTGGATCTACTGCAATGCCGTCTGCTGACGAGTTTTATTTGCACAGCGCGACCAGAAGACCAGAAGCATGGATACGAAGCTGTGCGTTTTATGCACTCTCAATGGGTGCACGTAGAAATATCATAAAGAAAGGCACTGTTTGGCTGAGGAGATGGAAACAAGTGTTATTTTTGTATTGCTTCAGAGCAATGCCAGAATTGTGGCAACACACTGCAGAACGCGAATACGAGACTAAAACAGCAATATATTACTTGAATCAAACATGTTTTCAGAGCATACGAGTGACTTTGATCTTACATTCTGATGTGAATCCTTTACTATATATAACCTACCGTCTGTCCCGTAAATTGTTATATTAGTTGTAAACGATTGTTTCAAGTGATTTTTGTGTGTAAAGAGATTTTATACTCAATATTGCGTCTCGATAAAACAGATGGAAGATATCAGTAGTAATATTTTCCTGGGGACAGTCTAACTCATGTTAAATCTACCTGAATGTATTATCGGACTTTAGTTATAGGTCAGAAACAAACACCAGACGCAAAATATATTCGGCATAGAGGATGTTTTGATACGTAAAACTACGCGGCAAATTCGAAGCATTATAACTGTCGGCATATTCAGAACGCACTCAAAACTATGAGAATGTTTACAGCACCTACATGTGATACTAACGGGAAGACGAATTTGTTATTCATAATTTTTCCGTGAGTTTCCAGTAATCCTATCGTTTGGTAGTCGTATTGCCACGTACCTGCAAGTCATCACACTTGAGTCGCACAATGATATCCAGGGCGCAGCCACCAATCACAACCTGACAACACAAACACCGTACATTTCTATTTTAATGCTAATAAACTACTTTTCATTTGTGGTATCATTGCTTTTCTCACGATATCTGTTGATAATCAAGGTGCATGGATATTGTAACTTATGTCGTTTACGCTCGTCTTAATTCAACTTGCTCATTCATTTGGATAATAACAATACAAACACTAATCGTAACTTCCTAATGATTGGAAACAGCATTGAAATCGGCACCAGCATAAGCGGCATTATTTCTGTCATAAGATAAAGTGATTTTAATTTATAAAGCGATAATATTCACATACACGCACACACACATGTATATAGTTTCAGATGCGCTGCAAAGGAAAATAGAACGCACACACAAAGACAAATAACAAGAGAGCATAGTGGAGATACGGGATACAATAACAAAAATGACACTTGAGCAAGATCAGAGAAATAAATGCAACATATCAATATGTGTCACTCACCACTGGTTTAACTGACAGACTGTTTGATCTTTTCGCTCGCTTGCTGGAAGTGCCCTCATCGGTAGAGGTCACACTGGCTCTGCCTTCAAGAGACATCTGGCTGGTGGTCTCTGTAAGTCCCCCGGGCAGGCAGCCTGCACTCACCTGTTGTAGCACTGCACCTGCACACCCTTGATCTCCGTCTGTGCGACGTAAATTCGGAAACTCGGCCGTCCTGTCGACGACAATCGTTCACTACTATAAACAAGTCACTTGTACATGGTCGTTAACGTGTTGGAGCAACGATAAGGTACGCAGTCAAGTTTGGGGGCAATCGCGCCGTGCAAAACTGCACAACTGCACAACGCAAATGCCATCTTCGTTACGCCGAGCAGTTCTCGATGCAGCAAGTTTGTTGATAAATATTCATGCTCGCTGCAAAATGCTTGTAAATGACGTTGAGCTCTAGTGAAAAATTACACATTGCTCAACTATTTTAACTGTTATTTCAACTGTTTAAGAAAACAATTTGATTCCGCCACTGTCTGATATGCCTGACAATGGCTGAACCATAATTACGAGTTCAAGAAATCCTGACGTCACAGTTGAGAGTTAGAATTGAAAATATTTTAATGACTTGAACGTTTCTTATCAATGTTTGTGAACTGACTTATCAATAATTTACAAAATCACGTATTTATTGACATGTTCTATATCTGTACTATATTCTATCATTAAATAGGTTTACATCATTGGTTTATATATTCAAAACAAATTGTTACACCTCAATTCGCACTGCGTGAGCTAAATCAGAGTGGAGCAGAAGCGGCGCCAAGGGGGGCTCGCAAGGGCTGAAACCTCGTGAAAATGATCCCCCTAGCCCTCCCAAACATAATGACCATGAGCTTTCCAAGAGTAGTTCCTCATATACGCCGAGCCCCTGCATCTTTGACCTCAGCCCCCCACCGGAAAAATCCTGGCGCCGCCACTGTAATAGAGCCTCACCGTTTTGAGTTCAATTTGGCAAGCTCGAGGGCAATTTGCGCCCCGTGCCATGCGTTGTTCTCGAGCAAGTGTCGATCTAGAAGCGAGCTAAGGAAGAGAGGCTGATTGAGATGTCGAGCGATTCACACTGGCGGAGTTAGTGCACTTGCAAAACTGACATCATGTGCATTCCCCAGCAGAAGCAGATCCAGAGTTCAATTTTGAGGGGCTGAAATAATTTTTGGGGACCTGAATTTTGGGGGTGATCAGTCATGTACATACATCACTATGCAACGTCTTTGCGATAAAGCTTATATCAACAAATTCTACCAACATATATTTTTTCTCGACCCATTTTGGTGAACCTCTTGGTTATGAGGTGTTGGTAGAAACATTTTGGGGGGCTTGAGCCCCCTGAGCCCCTCTCCCTCTCTGGATCTGCCAGTGTTCTGCAGGAATGCCTGATGAAAACATTCAAGCCTTCGTTACAGATTTGAAGAACAGATAACTGTAGAAAGCCATGCCAAGCTTTACCTGAAAATGTTTATGCCAGTGCATACCGTAAATTTGTTCGTTCAGAATATCTGGGTAATATTTATGTGAGGAAGTGTTGCACCCCAATGATAATAGGACCACCGTGTGCTGGTGTTGTGGATATTTTAGAAACAGTAATTGCTCTTACACGGGCCATAGCTTTCTTATTGGCCGTATGAAGTGGCGGCACCAAGGGGAAATGCAGGGACTGATGCCTCTCCAAAAATGTGTCCAGCCCTCCTGATCCCCAGCTCCTCAGTGAATTCCTCACTATAAGCATTTCGAGTGTAGTTCCTCATGTTTCGCTCAATCCCCGCATGTTTCCCTATCCCCTGCCTCTTCAGCCCCCCACCCGAAATATCCTGGCGCTACCACTGGCCGTAGACTATTTACAGTAATGTAATTTACATGCCAGCAGTGACAGTGTTTACCAATTTTCTGTCCTGCGCCAACTTTCAACACCGATAGGCAAGATTGAATTTGAAAATTGGATGAGCTTTGGGATGCGACTGAGTTGGCGGCGCCTTTCTTGTTTGACCAAAGGATACTCGCAATAAGACTAGCTCCGTGTGTTTCTCGGCTCAGCTGGTCGAGGACAAAAGGAGTGAGTTGATTTCCACTGACTCCCCTCTGCTCGGCCGTGTAGAGAGCACGCTGAATTGCCTCCTCGATTCTGTGAGCGCACAGAACAGTGTGGCTATCATTTCATTTGTCTCCACATACACACACACACGCTCTCACACACACACACACACATACATACACATACATAAATGAAATAAAAAAGATGTTCACAATTATAATTTCCCAAATATTGCAATGTAAATGTGAAATAGATTTCCAAGCGACATGGCTCATCAATCAACAACAAGCCTGTTCAAGAGGAGATGCCACACCTGGAAGGCGGAGTCACGAGCCTGTCTGAATCATTGCTGCCGATACAACCAGTAAGAACAACTAGTAAAAAAATCAACGTAACTCAAATCGACCAAGCAAGCAGATTTTTCCGGTCAAGTATCACTCATTTACCAACTGGGTAGACAACATACAAATATAAATACAAACACAAATACAACAAATACACACACAAGATTCAATATGACTAAGGCAATGGTTCTTAACATGGGTTCGATCGAACCACCGGAATTCGGTGAGACAGTTTCAGAGGTTCGGCGGTTTGTTTCACCCTCTCGTGTGATTCGTCACTTCACGCTCTGATTGGTCATCATTGACTGCAGCTAATCACGCCACATCGCTTGGTCTTGATATCTGTACTGCAAGCAACTCGGTCCACTCAGTATTAGCCTACTTGTGTGACTGTCTTGATCGTACGTGATTTGTGATTTATGTCATAATACTTCAAACACGAAGAGTTCGATGAATGCATATATGGAGCTTGTGAGGTTCAGTACAGACAATAAGGTTAAACAGGGGCGTAGATTTGTGTCGAGGCTCGGGGAAGGATGACAGCCTTCATTCAAAGTTGACTCAGTTGGTTAATTACATAGGTCCCTAAACTATTTTCGGCCTATTCAATTACAACATACATACCTCAACGAAAAGTATATTGCCTGAAGTGTAACTTTCCACATAATTATAATTTTGTTACATTTTTCGTGTATTGTTGTTTTTCCTATGCTGATCTCAACAGAAATCCCGGGGGGTATAATTGCATATTTATACCCACCATCCAGTTTGTCGGGAATAAATACACCCCACATCCCAGGATCTACGCCCATGAGGTCAAGAACCACTGCTTCAAGTCATAAGCCTGAACTGCTGAACGAATTAGTCCTTTTACACCTTGGCCGGGCAATATCGATTTCAATATCAATCCACCAGCAACACCAACCGCGTGCCGTCGGCTTCAAATTCTGCCGGAATCGGCACTGTCATCAGCATTCCTCCGTGCAGACCCATCTGGCAATGTTGCTGGAAGATGGCGGCGGCGGTGGCACAGTCTGACACCTGGTGCGGCGCCATTTCGCCAGAATCGGCCGTGTAGAACGCTGGAAACGCCCGACTGCCGCCAATACTGATCACGGCCACACCTGGGGACACACACACACACACACACACACACACACACACACACACACACACACTTACTACTGAACTACCAGTGCGTCCAGGTGTTCAGCATCAATCAGCGATATTAGGAATTAGTTCGCTACAAGATTGTGCATATGCACCTATATTTATCGTTTTAATTTGGTACTTTGGTTATTTTATATCCCTTTTTGTAATTTACTTGATTTTTCCTGATTAAATTCATATTTCTCAAGCACTCTCTCTCACTCTCTCTCTCTCTCTCTCTCTATATATATATATATATATATATATATATATATATATATATATATATATATCTCTCTCTTTTGGATGTTTTCTGGTACATGGGGCCATTGTATGAGGTGGGGATACTGGTTGCACTCATCCCATGCTACTGGACTTGTCTCTAATTAGGAATAATAAATAAGAAAAAGAGGCTTTGGTCTAAATGAAGCCCAGACAGAACCAACGCATGTGCCTGCTTTTTTCGAACTCACTGCGTTCTCCCAGCATCCGGCAATCATTCTAGAACCGACACCAGTGTCGGCGCCAACGGGGGCTTGGGGGCGCTTCAGCCTCTTAAAATGTGCCAAGCCCCCCTGATCTCTCTCATAAATCATGACCATTTGCAGTGTAGTTTCTCATGTTGCTCATGTTTCCCATGTTTCGCCGAGTACCGGCATCTTCTTCCTTAGCTCATTTTCAGCCCCACACCGAAAAAATCCTGGCGCCGCCACTGCTACTCTGTTTAATTTTTCACCGAAGCATAAATAATGTATAACATGTCTCACAAATATAAAACATGAAAAATCGAATAAAAGACGTGAAAAATAATTTGTCACCAGGAAGATGCAAGAATGTGTTTCAATGTGTTTTTAAGTGGGCGGTTGTGTGTGTGTGTGTGTGTGTGTGTGTGTGTGTGTGTTAGTGTGTGTGTGTGTGTGTGTGTGTGTGTGTGTGTGTGTGTGTGTGTGTGTGTGTGTGTGTGTGTGAGCTGGCAAAGGCGCTTGTTCACTTGATATGCCGTTAGCGTATATAGCAACATTGGATGTGTGTGTGTGCGTGTATGTGTGTTTCTATGAATGTGTGGGGGCTAGACAGCCAGGGGGTTGTTTTTATGCAAATCTCCATTGTGTTCTCATTTGTATTCCGAATTCCCGTCGGCCGGAGACCCTATTTGTTGAATACACAAGCAGTGCGAACGTGCAGGTGTTCATCAAAAGAGCTACGGAAATTCAACCGAAAAAAATCGGAGATTAAAAAAACTCAGGGATAACTTTGACCGGCCACTTCTCTGAAGCAAAAACTTCTATTCATAGTGTGTGTGTGTGTGTGTGTGTGTGTGTGTGTGTGTGTGTGTGTGTGTGTGTGTGTGTGTGTATGTGTGTGTGTGTGTGTGTGTGTGAGCGTATAGGCGAGTGAACGTATGCGGTGCACGTCCGTTTTTCGATGTTCCATTCAAATAAGGAACAGACGGTGAATAGCAGACGGCTTTCACACCAGACAGCAAGCATTTGCATTCATTTAGAAAATGCACAGTCCATGTGTGCGAATGCAGTGTGATTCAATGAAATTTTTCAGATGCGTGTGCTGAGAAATCGCGCCTGTGTCAAGACCTGGGTGTTTTTGCTGGTCTAAATTGTGTCTGTGTGTTACGCCAGCACAAGCTGATAGACAGAACACAGATCCTTCGGGAATAGCGCATGCAGCTATGTAGAATTGGAAGATCTGTTTGATCTGCCGAATTCAGTCGGTGCAGATTTATTTGATCACAGAGAACGCAGACCTCTAGCTTGTGACAAAAAATGTGTTAGCATCAAAAGAAATCACTATTGCATATAAGCCATTGAAAAATGTGACAGCAATTGCAAAACTAAATATACTCGGGATAAATTAGATATATTACTTATGAGCAATTGGGAAATGTAATTGCATCTAAACAATTACATTACATTATTGTATTATTTTACAAAACAGTTGTTAGTGGGTAAGCAGAGAATTGGGCCTGTTTATGAAACATTTGTATTGTTGGGCGTTTCCTGTATTATTTAACATAGAATAAATAAATAAGACACGTAAATTATGCTACTACTGAGCCTAAACTGGATTTTGAGGATATTATTCAAAGCTCATGACGCCTTTTAAGGTTTTATCTTGAGCAATATGCAAGCAATCGCTGGCAGAAAATGGCAACCTATTTGCGTAGGCAATATGTTTCAGCAGATTGTTCAGCATGACAGCAATCCTGTCATGCTAACGAGGCGTGTCGTGTCCTTCTAATGAGGCGTGTGTCACCCTGTTTGCCAGACGTAAGTAAGTAATCTCATACATAAACTGTAGATCAATTATATGTTTGGAAATCGGTGTGCTTACATTGAATATATCTTGTGAGTTCAATACACACTGCTTGAAGATTGTAAGCACAATAAGTCACCAATCAAAGTAGTGGGATAATTCCACAGGTAATAATGTTTTTTTCTAGAGAAAACTGAAACACTGGTAAATTACACCCACCCATACAGACACACACACACATACACACACACACACATACATAAAAGTGTCCCATACAAGTGGTACACACATACATCACAAGTGGTCCGATGCAGTCTGCACTTTGGGTCTAGCAGGAACCGTAAGGTCTGCTGAGATCGAGGACCTGTGTGAGGTCGAAGGATCTGTATAGAGCGTGTGATCTGGTGAGATCGATGATCCGGAGAGTGGATCGTGAGGTTAGACGTCATCGGCTTGAGGTCGAGCTGGTTGGAGTCTGAGGAAGCTCTGTAAAGTAAAGTAAAGTAAAGTAAAGTAAAGTAAAATAAAGTAAAGTAAAGTAAAGTAAAGTAAAGTAATGTAATGTAAAGTAAAGTAAAGTAAAGTAAAGTAAAGTAAAGTAAAGTAAAGTAAAGTAAAGTAAAGTAAAGTAAAGTAAAGTAAAGTAAAGTAAAGTAAAGTAAAGTAAAGTAAAGTAAAGTAAAGTAAAGTAAAGTAAAGTAAAGTAAAGTAAAGTAAAGTAAAGTAAAGTAAAGTAAAGTAAAGTAAAGTAAAGTAAAGTAAAGTAAAGTAAAGTAAAGTAAAGTAAAGTAAAGTAAAGTAAAGTAAAGTAAAGTAAAGTAAAGTAAAGTAAAGTAAAGTAAAGTAAAGTAAAGTAAAGTAAAGTAAAGTAAAGTAAAGTAAAGTAAAGTAAAGTAAAATAAAGTAAAGTAAAGTAAAGTAAAGTAAAGTAAAGTAAAGTAAAGTAAAGTAAAGTAAAGTAAAGTAAAGTAAAGTAAAGTAAAGTAAAGTAAAGTAAAGTAAAGTAAAGTAAAGTAAAGTAAAGTAAAGTAAAGTAAAGTAAAGTAAAGTAAAGTAAAGTAAAGTAAAGTAAAGTAAAGTAAAGTAAAGTAAAGCAAAGTAAAGTAAAGTAAAGTAAAGTAAAGTAAAGTAAAGTACACCCACTGACACACATTCTTAAACTAGAGAGAGTACAAAGATCGACTACTAGAAAAATGAAAACCCTTGAAAAACACAGCTACGCAGAAAGCTGACAGAAATGGTCATTACCAGCATTAGCAGACAGAAGCAAACGAGACGACTTAATCACCATTTATAAATGCCTCACAAAAAAGAACATATTCAGAACAAGAAATTATTTTGACACTCATAATCAAATAGGAATAATAATTCCGGCCTTCAAAATCGAATAATCAAAACAGACGTGCACAAATATAGCTTCCCTAACAGGTCAATAGATTATTGGAATAAATTACCGAATGAAATTGTCAAACATACCACAACACAAAGGTATAAACAAAAGTATGATATCTGGAAGACAGGAGCTACGTGTCTTTGACTCCTCATTTCTGCAGAGACAACTCGGTGAAAATACACACACACACATACACACACACACACACATACACACACATACACACACATACACACACACACACACATACACACTATCAACGGAAACAGCCAGGAGATGAAAGCGTTTCCAATTAACACACAATAACAACAATATATTTGCGTGTCGCGTATATATTGTTGCAATTACGCAGCAGCATAAGCGCTCATTGTCTTGCATGTGTACCCTCGACGAACCGGACAAATTGACTTAATGCTACAGCAAACGACGCTTATTCGACGCTTAATAAATGCGTGCAAACGGTATTTGACAAAGCTCGCTGGCGCGTGAATGTGTTTGCTCAATGGTGCCCGCCACTCTGCACCACAAGGTTAATATAGTGCGCACCCCAGCCATAATGAATCGCCGACAGTTTACGGCCAATATGAAATGCACATATGCACGCGAATAGGCCGGTTATGTCCTGTTCTATGTGCACGTCAGTAGCGGCGCCAGGATATGTCCGTTGGGGGGCTGAGAAGGGGGCTGAGGAAAAAGATACGGTGGCTCGGCAAAACATGATGAACTACAATCGAAGTGCTCATGGTCAGGATTGAGGTAGGGGAGTATCAGGGGATGTTTGGTACACATTTGAGGGGGGTTTCAACCCCCTCAATCCCCCTTGGCGCCGCGACTGATGCGCGTACATGCGTGGGTGTAGGATTTGTGTTCATAATTGGACATGCTGCAATGCCACGCGTTATGTTTTCTTGACGTATCTTGATTGTTATCGTCATATTGACACAACGGCAGGACTTAAAGAACACCAAACATTGAACAACAGGTCTCATTTAGCCAGACAACTTTTGCCGAAACGTGGAAGCCAGGGACCTAAGGATATTGCGCCCCAGGGTACGTTTGGTCCCGCTTCAGTCCCGGTCCTCTTTCTCTTCCAACGTTAAGTTATGTTAGTCAGGCTAGACGAGGTGAGTTAGGAAAGAGAGACGGGACTGAAGCGAGACCAGACGTAGCCGGGATTCACTATCAATGTTCCCGACGCCAGGACGGTGTTCACCATGTGTCTCAAGGTACTGCAGCGTGCGTGGAATGTCGAGAATGCTCTTCACTCCCGCGGACACCACACAGACGTTGGTGCGACTGAGCTCGACCAGGTCGGCAGAGATGTCGTGCGTCCGCTCAAAATCTCTGTGCACTCCGCCGACTCCGCCGGTGACAAACACCGACACGCCAGCACGCGCGGCCAGGTGCATGGTAGCAGCCACTGTTGTTCCTCCGTCCATCGCCTGCTCGACAACGATAAACATCAGAAAAATAAAATTAATATCGTGGAGAACCAGGATGTTACGCCTCGGGTACGTTTGGTCTCGCTTCAGTTCCGACTCTCTTTCTCTTTCTATGATAAATTAGGTAGTGTTAGATTAGGTTAGGCTAGTGAGGAATGAGAGAGCCGGGACTGAAGAGGGACCAGACGTACCCCGGGGGCATAATATCCCTATCTCCCCTGGTTCACCAGAAAAGTGCTTCCAACCCAAGTGTATTTCTCGCTCAACACACACACACACACACACACACACACACACACACACACACACACACACACACACACACACACACACACACACACACACACACACACACACACATAGCTTCATTCACTTTTAGTTTAGACAGTAGGCTGAATATGTTTCAGGGTATAAAGCAGGGGTTCTTAACTTTTAATTGGTGCCATACACCCAAATAGATTGTCGAGTATGGTCCCATGCCCCGACTTACTTGACTGTTCAAATAATTATCACCAATCCTATTATTTGTCAGTATGTCTTCCAGATCTACGAGTATTTTAATCGCATGAATTCACTGTAATTTAGGTACGGATACGGAATTTACTTGAGAATTTACGGTGATATGGAATTTACTTGGATAAAAACATTGCTATTGATAATTATATTTTATAGACCATTGATAATTGGTACCAGTACTCGGAAATCGAGTTCCCGACCCCTGACGTTTGGCTCTCATACCCACGAGGGGTATCGAATACCCCGGTTAAGAAACCCTGGTATAAAGAACACATCCATTAAATTATTATCATTTGATGGCAATATAATTAGCAGGTGCAAATTAAGTTCAGGTAAAAATTTACGGAATTATTTTGGGCTGTAACAGATTGTCATTTTTAATTAGACTTTTGCTTTGTTCTTCCGGATATTATAATGCTTCTGATGTGTATATTAGCTGCATATTATGTAAATTCCTCGTGCGAAAAAACTTGTCAGGCCGTTGTTTACGTCGTCGCAAAATCCCTACTAGAAAAGCCCATTTAATATTTTAAGATTGCAAAAAAATTCATTTGACATGCAAATAATTATCTGTCAGATATTCATATTCTCTGAGATATGACATTGTGGCGGTGCTATCAAGTATCGACATATGTGAAGCTAGAGAGAGCGAGGTATATCAATATATAGGGCGAGAGAGAGAGAGAGAAGTTATTGTCACAGAACAATCGCAGTGTCAAACTCGCTTGCAACATGTATTGTGTTTTGCACAATGCATGTTGCAACCGACGCTCGATGAAAGTTACACACTGCAACGTTCCAATTGACAATCGTTGAAATTAATGGTCATTTCACAGCGAGACGTGGTTATTGAACGATTTAGATGCGTGTCAGCGTGAAACCAGCCATTCTGGCTTGCGGTCACACAATTTATTGACAATACGACTCACTGTGGGATCTTGTTTGTATTGTCCTGTGGACAGCAAACTTTTTTCTGGTCCAAATATTCTCTTTGAAAATAGAGAGTATCTTATACATGGGAGGAAGTGTTTTAGCACCGTTATGTAATAATATCTGTGATGAAACGTCTAATCGAATTATATATATATATATATATATATATATATATATATATATATATATATATATATATATATATATATATATATATATATATATATAATTCACAATTTATTCGCAGGTGACAAGCAATCAAGAATTTAATTATTTCGATAATGAAATAATTAAATGATTGTAGCTGACCAGGAATTCAATTATATATATTATTAATGAAGTTATAAATTAATACAACTCTTTTCTGGCTAAATTATTTATTAAGGGATATATCGTATGTTTCGCTCAATCTGTGAAATTGTACATGAGTGTTTAAAATACTGCTACATTTTTTTCTATCTCATTATGAGGTGCTTCTATGAAAAACACCGTGTTTTATGCGGTGTTTGAAGTGGCATGATGAAGCACTGATGTTTGTGCATCATATGGTGACATGTATGAGTTTGTACACTTTTTGGTGGAAATTTAATTGTGCTTAAATTAGATATTATATTCCTGTGTTATTTAAGCATGCATTATTTAATTAACATACCGTGAATGCTCTATTCAACCGGCAGTCTCTAATAATCCGGCACCCTCAGGTATGGGTTGAAAAGTGATCCGGCAGGCTCTAATAATCCGGCACTTCCTGGAAAGGCTTATTGAAACTGCAGCCACGATTCAGTTATAGTTCAGCAACAGTTTATTTAGCAATCATCTTATAAACCGGCACTCATTAATTAAAGCAGAAATCATCGTCTTCATATGTGTCCTCGTCCCTGTTATCAGTGCACTATTTTTTGTGTTGCAGTTTTCGCGCAATCCTACCGTGCGGAGTGACCAAAAATAATCCGACAGGCTATAATACTCCGGCAGGCTCTTATAATCCGGCACCATACGCAGGGGGTCGAAAAATAATACGGCATGTCGGATAAAAAGCGCATTTACGGTATATATAATTCACAATTTATTCGCAGCTGACCAACAATCAAGAATTTAATTATTTCGATAATGAAGTAATTAAATGATTTTAGCTGACCAGGAATTCAATTATTTATATTATTAATGAAGTTATAAATTAATACAACTCTTTTCTGGCCAAATTATTTATTAAGGGATATATCGTATGTTTCGCTCAATCTGTGAAATTGTACATGAGTGTTCAAAATACTGCTACATTTTTTTATATCTCATTATGAGGTGCTTCTATGAAAAACACCGTGTTTTATGCGGTGTTTGAAGTGGCATGCTGAAACACTGATATTTGTGCATCATATGGTGACATGTATGAGTTTGTACACTTTTTGGTGGAAATTTAATTGTGTTTAAATTAGATATTATATTCCTGTGTTATTTACGCAGCATTATTTAATTAACATATATATTAATCACTTCTTTCAGGTTAATGTAAGTGCAGTTGATTGGTGGCAAATAGCTGACGCCCGCCTAGTAGTTGAACTGTGTTGTGTCAACGCAGTTAACCACTTGCTCGGTGAAAGCTGTGTCGTGTTAACATTATGCTCCTGATACAACCGCAACTTCAATCATTCCTAACTATGCAATATTTGAATGATATGTTATGATTCATAACTGTAGCAGCAATTTTGTGACGGTATTATCATAATTGTTGACCTTGGACATGACACTGCTGATGTCTCTTGTGGAGATCTTGATGGCCTTGCTGGAGGCGCTGGTGGCCAGCGAGTGGATCTGGTCTTCAGAAAGACCAATAATGGCACGACCTTTGATAAAGCCGATTGTGGCAGCAACAGCACCCTGAAATCAAGCATAAAAAACGTTTTTGTCTAAGAAACTTATAGTTGTAATCCGGTTCAATTAAGGGGAAGCTTTAGAAAAAGTATATGAGTTATAAAGATTATATACAAGCCAACCATTATTGGCTTGACTGAGATCACTTGCATGAAATCAAGCATAGAGGGAATGCTTCAGTTTTTTGTAACGTTCTGTTTTGATAGTACTGGACGTAATAGGGAAATGAAAAATTATTGGGCTCAAATTGTGTAGAAGATCCGGAAACAGCGATACATTCATGTCACACCAGTCATTGCGGAATACATTCAGCTGTCAAATATCAACATTTCACCAACACAAACTCTTTCTTTTTTGCATTCAGAACGCATTCATAAGCTGATACAAAAAACAAGCTACACAAGCTAAGCCGTCAACAAACACATACACACACACAAACACACATACACATACACACACGATACATGCCACACACACATACAAAATTAATGACACCCACAATACATGACCCACACACATTCATACATGTTAGATACGGGTATATAATTTGGTATAGATGTGCAAATGTGCAGAAATATATTTTAATAGGAAATAAAATATGTAATTTTCAATTTATTTAAATTAAAATAATGCTTATAAGCTAAAATACTGAATAGAAATGGAATTAACTTGGTATAAAGCAGAAACAGATATTACCGTGTCTCTGATGATTTTTTCTGCTTTGAGAGCACATTCCACATTATCTGGATATGGCATTCCGTGTGTGATTATCGCAGACTCCAAAGCGACAACTGCTCCGCCATAGTTCACGCACTCGACAACAGATGGAGCTACTTGTATGGCATCATTCTTGATGGAACTGCTATGTCGGCCATTGGCTATTGAATCAGTGAAGTTTTTCCCTGCGACCAACTTGTCCAATCTCAAGTGCTTCGACAGAAGATTGGTGGTGAACAAAGGTGAACATCGTCCCAGCACAGCAGCCATATTTGCTCAACTGCAAAGCAAATTGTAGGAATACGTGATAAATATTGTATATTATGTATGAATAATGAGTGAGTATTCTGAGTTAGAGATGTCTCACAAAATGTTACACCCTTTATAATTCCAATAAACGATTCAATAAAAAAAATCAACCAGTAAGCAATAAATCGCATGCAAAATGATAGAGCAAAGAAAACTAAATAATTGGAAAATCTGCCAAAAAGAGAGTATAATATATATCAGCAAAGTAATATGTAAAAACTAGCTATAATTTGCAAGGTGTCCTTAAAACGGTATTTTATTCAAATAAGTTACAATCTATATCGTGTAGAATATAGTTGAATTCTAGTAAAATTTACGTGACAACATTGGTAGGAAAATAGTTATGGAAGTTCGAAACGTATTGGAAGCAAATGCAAATCTAAGCAAACAACATAAATTAGTCCATCAATTGATATACGCTTGCCAAAATATAATTGTTCCCAAGTAATTACTACAAATTTCACGGACATTCCAATTGTTTCATGTACAGACTGAAAATAAATGTCACCAAAGCAAAATTAGCATAGTTTCACCCGTATAATTTATTCTGTGCAAATTTGAGCATCAACGACTCACCACGTCCCTAGGGGATAAAAATGTAGATTGAAAAGGCTCAGAGTGCATTCCATGACATCGATAAGGATAAATATTTATATAACGGTTTTAAATTACTTATTGAAAGAAGTTAAGAATACAATCACCAAGACAAGCAAATTAGTGAATAAATTACTAGCAATAAAATATTAGCTGAACTTTTCTCTGCATTGAATGTATTTAATTTCAATTTCCTCTTGATGTCTCAATTTTGAGCTTACTATAGCGAAAAATGACTGTGCTCACACAACTTTGACAGCAACGTGTTTTTTGTCCGTGTTAATGTTTTATATCATATAATTTTGAACGTTTTGACTAATCAGAGCGAAAAATTCAGTTTGAATTTTGTTTGAGCGTAAGGATTGGTCTGGAGCGCGTAGTCTATATCTTGAAAAGGTAATGCATTGTGTTGGGCTTTTTATGTATGTTTATATTTGTTTTTTATTCTGTTAACGTCGCTAATAACTTTTATCTCACGAAAATGTATGTGAAAATTTAACCGTTATGTCTACCGGAGAAAAGGGAGTTGTCAAGTAGTGGAACGGTCTTATTTGGGGTTAAGAGGTGAGCTTAACCTGTGGGGAATTAGCCATTGATGGCAATAGAGGGATTGCCAAGTGGCGAATTAAAGGTCCGGCATTGCGTATTGATCAAATGTGCATTTTTGTTAATATGAATTTGCATAGTTTTGTGGTATTTCCCTGACATTCAATTTGGTTGGACAACCGAGGTGATTGGATTTCTCAGCGCTCTTAAGAATTCGGGCAACAGAGAAATTGATTATGCAACACTGCTTTATACTGGCTGCCGTTTTTATATTGTTTTTGCGCCATAAATACATGGTGATGATGGTTTTGTCTGCGTGTTGATTACACTTACTGACCCACTTACTAATACACACGCACAGACAGGCGCGCGCTGACACGGCGGTCATGCGACTGTCGCCGGAAGCTGACCGCGGCGTGCGGCAGCTGCTCGAGCTGATGACGTCACAGCAGCTGGTGCAGCTGGCGCGCACGGTCACCAAGCAGCTGCTGGTGCCCGAGCACCGGCGCGAGGCCATCGACATGATCGTGCGCTTCTCGTCATCGCCGTCACAGCTGCTGCGGCGGCAGAAGATCTCGCGCAAGCTGCTGGCCGCCTACGTCAGCGGCCTGGCTGCCTGCGGCGCCGGTGAGAACGAAGCCGTGCAGTTTGCGGCTGACGATGGCGACGATGAGGCGCTCACCAAGGCGCGACTGATTGCGCGTGTGCTGGTCGCGTGGAAATGCCGCGACAACAACGAAGACAACGATGCCGACAGCGGCGGCAGCAGTGACGCGGACGGTGCGTCGTTGCCGACCATGTCCTGCGACGAAACCGACGACATATCGTCGCAGCCGACGACGACCGACTTTTGCGACCGATTTTTCGCGCGGCTCAACGCTGATCGGCTAGGTGATGGTGGTGGTGCAGCTGGTCGGCGCGCCTCGTTGTTTTTCAGCGACGCGCGTGTGCGACTGACGCTGCGCGACGGAGCGACGGTGGTGAGCGTGGCGGAGGCGGTCGGCGTGGAGCAGTGTGTGCTGGCACTGTCGCAGCTGCCACGACGACATGCACTGACGCTGCAGCCCAACACAGCACCGGCCGGCATGCAACACGCCACGGACAGGTTCGGCCGGCACGCGCTCGCCGTATGCGGCACGGCCGTACACGCCGGACAACAGCTGGCCGGCGTGTTTCAGCTGCTGGCTGTGCTGGCGTCGGACGGCGGCGGTGCAGCGGCGGCGGCATCCGTCAAGCTAGTGGTGTGTGAGTTGTGTGTGGTAGCGACGCCGGTGTTGTCCGGTGCGCCGGCGCCGTCGCTGCGAGAGTGCGGCGTTGACTTGGCCATGGCTGAGCAGCTGTTGCAAGTGGCCGTGAAGCCGCTCACCGACTCGTGAGCATGTGCAGGTGTGCTCACACACACACACACACACACATACATGTGTATGTATGCATGTAGTCTGTGCTGTTCGGCGTGACCGCGTTTCCCTCGTTGTTGTGTTAAGTGTGAACGAGATTACGGTTATCAAACAGCTGTTTCTTAATTGATTTATTTACATTGTTCACCAATTGTTCTATTTCAATGATGACTGTGAGTCTCACCGAGTTGTTCAAGGCGAGACAGAGTCAGAGACTCGTGGGTCCCGCCTTCCAGTTGTCATAACATTCTTTGTATTGTTTTATTGTCCTTTGGTCTGTTATGTTTGCCGGTATATTATTCCACTAATTGATGCAACGGTTTGGAAAACTGTATTTCTCCACGTCCCTGCGATTCCTCTTTTGTAAAAGCTTTTTATCTTGTCCTCGTTTAGATGTTGATATTTCAAATAATTTGTCAACTTGGATGTCTTCTTTGCCTGTAAGACACTTGTAGATCATTATCATGTCTCCTCTCTCTCTTCTTTCTTTGAGTGTAGGCAAGTTCACTCTCTCCAATATCTCCTCATATCCAATCTTTTTCAATTCTGGCGTCCATTTAGTCATTGATCTTTGCACCTTTTCTAGTTTTTCAATATGTTTTTTCAGGTGTGGGCTCCACATACATACTGCATATTCGAGGATTGGTCTTATCAATGTAGTCATCAATTTTGTGACTGTGTGTGTGTGTGTGTTAGAAAGGTGTTGTTTTGGAAGACAGTGATAGAAGACAGAGGGATGGGATGATAATGCGGCTGTGTTTGCTGGGTGTGCGACAGCACAACAGTATTGAGCTCGACTTCAACACGTTTCTTTCACCACGTGTTCGCCACGTGTTCGGCCACGTGGTCTCGGTGAGCTTTATTCTCGGCCTGGCCGCAGGGCATTTGTGCAATACACAATCATTTCGCCAGTCAGTATGAACACAATGGTGGTGTTGGGCGTCTGCGTGTATTCAACAAACACACAAATTACGTATAAATCAACGTGGAAAAATAGCCAAACAAGATGCAAAAATAGAAAAACAAAATTCAAACATAGACAAACATAACATTAAGCATTCCTCCTACTCGTGTTATTCATACATCACATTGTCTCAGTGGCGGCGCTAGGATTTTTACAGTGAGAGGCTAAGGGAAAAATATAGAGGATTGGTGGCAATGAAAACAAGAACTACATTTGAAATGCTCGTGGTCAAGATATTGGAGGGGCTCAGGGGGTTGACACATTTTGGGGGGCTTCAGCTTGTCTAAGCCCCTTCCTGGCGTCGTCACTGCATTGTATTGACCCCTCGCGCTCTTTATAGTTGCGCATTAGACAGTGGAGCGCCTGGTGCCGCTCACTGTCTGCGAGTGTCGTTCGTCACAAACTTGCGCCAGTCGTCACTAGAGGGCGCCACAGGACACACCCAGTACGGGGGCACGGCCGACGCCAGCTGATCGCCAGCATCCACAATTAAAACGTCCCAGTCGCGCCTGCAATCGAACCGGCCACTAACTCATTATACAGCAGCGGTTCAAATTTCGATCTTGGATATATATATAGCTATTTGAAAAAGATAAAATACACACAACGTGATAACAAACACTTTTTATTCAATGTGTACGAAAAGATATATTTCTTCGCACACCGTTCAAGATAATTAAGCAAAAAATCCAGGATAAATAGGAAGCCCAGGTGAAACATGTATTTTCTTTCATTTTCGTACCTGTTAGGAACCAAGCTCGCACCCTTAGGGACGCGACTCCCGATTAAGAACCCTGCCCCAATATTTTCACACCGGGATCACAGGAGTTCTTAGACCGAGTACGGCTCAAAAAACACGGACGTTTAGCGAGACATATGCCACTAATGTTGTCCCACCTGATGTCCACTAGTGAGGCCAAGTCTTGTGGCCAATGTGGCGGTAAGCTGGACGATGTGGTTGTGTCAGGTCGTGACACCGCCTCGCCAAACAATACTCTACTCGCCCATTGCTCGCCCCTCTGATACACACACATGCACACACAAAGCTATCACACTAGTTCACCAACCACGACCAGTGTCTGGCAAGAATAATGCCTGGTTCCCTAACGAAAATCCAAAATAATTGCGTAAAACTAGAGCATAAACTTTACTATCCAAATGACAGTGTGTACGTGTGTGTATGTGCGTGTATATGTGTGTACGTGTGTGTGTGTTTCACCTGTGTCACAGTGTTTTTGTTCTGCTCGGTTGCTGTTGCAGTCGATGTCAGCGTTTGTTGCAGACGTTGTTGCAGTTGCTCGTGCCAGCACAGACGCGAGTCCAGCAAGGCCGTCAGCTGATTGCAGCGCTCGCTAAACAGCTCGTCAGATTCGCTGCTGGAGAAATGAGCTCGCTGGCGCGCCTTTCTGTCGCGAATCTCGCGCAATGTCGTCAAACACTCCACCAGCTGTGTATATATATATAACAAGAAATAACGCCGTGCAACCATACGCGAACTAGCCGAGCGGTAAGAACGCCAGTCTACGGTACAAGAGGTTGCGAGTTCGAATCCCGCAAGTGGAAAGTCCACAAAACGCGATGTCCCTATAACGCAATACATGTTGTGATATCGCCAATGGTCGCTGATCGTGTAGGCAATGCCCTACGATATTTCCAGAAGATACAAATCTGGTATGATACGAAGAGGTATGTATTGTATAAAAGTAGATATTTACGACGATGCCCCTGTCAACGAGAACATCACATAAACGGTCAAAGACTCAATACTGGCCTGAATGTAGCGGTTGATATCGGCGATCTTCGAGCTGACATCCTTGAGAGACTGTTTGGTCTGCAGTGTCAACCCGTTGTTCTGAACACACAAAAACAGCGCCGATTCAAACGGCTGAAACACGTGACAAATCTGCAGAAACAAATGAAGTATTTAATTCAATATTCATACATGAGAAAAATTAACTAGTTGGCTGAGAAAAATAGCCAAATATGGCGTGTGACTGCAACCATTGTTCACGTGCATATGGAGGCAATGTGTCAACATCTAGAATTGCGACAATAAACAATCTGGCAACCCTGACTCGTTCACTGAACTGTCCGGGAGATACCAGCTAGGTGTGATGGAATTCTTCCATTTTGGGCTGACATACCGCCTGTGCCACTGTCATTATTGTCAATATTATTAATTACAGACAAGTCCAGTAGCATGGGGAAGAGTGCAAGCACTTTTACCACCCTGTGGTGGCCCCATGTACCAGAAGCGCTCGAAGAGATTCACAGAGAAAGAGAGTTCGAAAAGTAAATGTTTCAGTCAAGAAGATGACAGCTAATGAAGAAAGAATAAAAAATAAATAAACGACGAATCAAATAAAATTATCAAATATAAAATGCTAAATAAAAATAAGTATATATATATATACTACAGTAACGCAAAAATAAACTATAGAAATGTCGCAGCTAGAACGCGTATAAATGAACATGGCGACGAACGCGCGTTTGTATGTCTGTGTGCTCTGCTCACTTGTTGCGACTCGACACTGTGTTGACTATGTTGCAATCGACGCGCGTCGATATCGGCGTGCAACTGTTGCAGACGCTGGCGTTGGTGGCGACGATTGGCGGCGCGCGCCGCATGAGTTCGCCGCCGCCGCGCCACACTGCGTCGCACAATAGCCGCACGTGCAGTGTCTTTGTCAGCGTCGCGGGCACCTTCACTTAGCTGAAAATTGTATGTTGAAATAGATAAATTAATGCATAATAAATTGATAGATTATTGAATGGTTAAATTGATACGGTAGGACGCTAAGAGAGAATTGAAGTTAAAATAGCACGTCGAATGGAATTGTAGCTGATTATATTATAAATGTGGACATTACACAATTCATATTGCTCTGGATGTAGAAACATTTCCTCTCCACGTAGACTCGACATTCACAAGTCCAATAAAGCCAAACCTCCAATGTGTCCCATTGATATAATTTACATTGAAGCTAGCAATGCTGGACGCATCATAAGCTGGAGTGAAACAGTTGCAATCAATGATCATGCAGTGGCCACTCGCAGTGACACAATTGCGCCGAATTAACTCACACTGCAAAAACGCCGCCGCTGTTTGTTAGTGTATTCTCGGAGCCGCTCGCACAGACTGATAGAAGCAGCCCACTTGTCGAGCCACTTCTGATGACGATCTTCACCGGTGCCTGATGGAGACAGGTGGTGCGTCAGAGCCGCCGCACAGGACTGCACGGCCGGCGAGAAGAGCGCACCGGACGGCCGCAGGAGCGGTGATTGGTGATTGCTCGGTGTAAGACGGTGTGAGGACGAAGCAGGTGACTGGCACGGTGTCTTGGCCAGCGGAGACGGACCAGACGGCAGTGATAACGTGGACTGCGCTGTCGGAGGTGCTGAAACCCAAGTGTCTAGCGAAGGCGACACGACGAACTTGTCGGACGGTGGCGGCAGACCACGAACTAGTCGCTCGTAAGGTGGACCAAACGAATGCAGATGTGTAGACGGCGTGGTGAATTGTGAAGTGGAGGAATCGACACACCGCTGAGGAGGCGCGTTTCTGGGCAACTTCGGCGTTGTGAACGGCTGATGCATCAAGCTCGCTTGAGAGCAGCTCCGTTCGTGCACACTTGACGCCACAACTCCAGGACCCGGACCCGTCTGCTGCCCGAGACAGACTGTCGCAACGTTCGCGGTGGACTCGTCGCCTTGTGCTGGATAGGCCGCACAAGCAGTGGATGAATACGATTGTGGTGAACGAGCGCGTGACTCAGTGAATGAAGCAGGAAATGGACGGCAAGGGAGAGTGATGGGTGGCAGGGGAGGAGGTTGGGAGACACAGCCCCGTCCCCTCCCACCCGACTCGAGACCCACACCACGTGGATACATCACGGTGATAACAACGCAACTAGACGAACGACGCTCACGAGTCACGTGCAAAATACGGGACACGATGATAGAATCACGAACTAGCGACAGACGAGCAAATGAAATCAAACAACAGTGCAAAACAGCGAAGAAGTAATAAGAAATGAAGCGAGTGGAATGCGCCAATGTTAGGCCAGTTGGAGCTTGGCATTGGTCAGCACCGTCTCAGCTCGCTCGAGAACCTCCGTGTCACACAGTTTCTCCTGCTCCTCTTCAAGCAACAGCTGACCAACACACACACACACACACACACACACAACAAACAACGATGTTGTGTGATTACAGGTTGAAAAATAGAGAGAACAGGCCATGCCGCTGCAAAGACCATACTCCACATTTGAATATGAATAACATCTAACAGGAGTATGAGTATTTAATTTGAGTAATAACATGAATATAGCCAACATAAACTTGAATATGAGTAATAACATAACGTCATTAGCGCGTTGAATCACAGTCGAGTATGCGACACAAACCTCCAACTCTGCAATGGCGTTCACCAATTTCGAGTGACAGTCGGGAATCATCATCAGCGACTCCTGGAGAATCTCATTCTGTTTTTTTATCAACGTGCAATCGGCTCCTGTACACACAAACGCCAGCATAACCTAGGTAAATTTCCTGTTGGTATAAGTCGAACTATGAATGTTGTTAAAGCAGCAAGAGACATGAAGTCGCAAATTCGAATGAAGGTACAAACATTCACCTTCCGATTTCATTTCAGTCAACTTCGTTTGAAACGTCTTCGATTCATCCTTGTAGTAAAGCTTCTCTCTGGCAAGTCTCTTAACCACTCCTGTCTTGATAGTGACTGTTTTCAACAGTTGATCCTGCATCTAACAAGCGTAAAGCATACAGATGCAAAATTAAACGAATTCAATCGCTTATATTTCCATGCACACAGAAAAGAGCACGCCCTATTACCAAAACCGGCACAAATCGGCTAGCACAGCGCTGGAAGTAATCACATGTTTGAAGCTTCTTAGCAGAATAAAGCCTTAATGTTATCACCCACAATAATTACCTGAAAATAAGTAATTATATGGTGAATTCGCAGGCAGTACCGATACTACGTAACGACAGGAACACAGGCGTAAAAACACCAAAAACGGCAAAATCAAGAACACTGAAATAGACAACTCCTCGAGTTGCCACATGCAATGGTGCTGCCAGGCGCGATTGATCTAGCAGCTTTACTAAAAGTATTGTGCATGGTTTGGTGTATTATGTCAATTTTTGTTTATTCATTTGTGTTTCTTTTTTTGGATGTGCTCTCCTTTGGATTTCATCATTTCTCATAAATATTTGTCCGGGTATAGTTTTATGACAGTATAATGTATTTGACTAGACTGGTTCCATGTGATTTTGTTTTTGTCGTTGCTGTATTGCATTTATCAATGGTCATTGGGAGAAATTACTGAATGTGATTGGCTACTACACTTTCAATTCTAGCTCTAGATCGGAACGGTTGTCGGCGAAAAACTGCTAATCTACGCGTTAGCCGTAGTGTATAACACCAGCTGGGTTTAACAACATATATTTGTGAGCGCACATACCAGCACACACACACACACACACACATATATATATATATATATATATATATATATATATATATATATATATATATATATATATATATATATATATATATATATATATAACACTGCCAACGAGCTGTCTTCTAAGACACTGCTTTGTCATTTCAGAGGTTTTTCACCAAGGCCCTCACTTGAATTGGTACATTATATTTTCACTCGATACACCGTGTATTTGTTTGTGCTTTCAGCCGACGCCTTTCCGTATTGACTCACCCCGGACAGACATACAGAATATACCGCCACATAGACACACAGACAGACAGACATACAGACACGCACAATGCACTCGGCTCCGTGGCGCGGTGTGGCCTGTTTGGTCGGAGGGTTCGTGATGCACCTAACACTCGGTGGAATCTACACGTTTGGTGAGTGTTTGGTGTACGGCCGTCGGCGGTCGGTTTTTCAGTTCAGTTCAGTGTATTTGTTGTAGCGCATCTGTCATACACGGGCGCGCAGCAGCTACACAGTATGAACAAGCCGACAAAGCTAAAACAGTTATTTACAGGGAACAATAATAAAAAGAATGAACAACGCTGAATGAGTAAATATTACACAATTAAGTAAGGCAATGTACACAGATGAACACATTAAAACAATGAGCACAGGTTGATGACCACATTGATGAGTGAGTGAGATTTACCATAGGTAACACAGCTAACAGGGCTATTACTGTAAGTAATAGCTCTAACTATTAAACCCACCAGGGAGAATATGGAGTAGATGTTTGCATTGAAATACGGGTTTAATGGTCGGGATCTACAGGATGTGCATGTGTAGAGGCTCAGACTTCAGGTTCATATTGTTCTATAATCTTTATTCTGTGACGTCATCGGTGCCGTTCTTATGACAATTGATGCTTGCCATGCTAGGCCAGGCTAGTTAACTGAGTTTGCGTGTCGTATTTTTGTCTGTTCCTCGCATGCATACACTGACTTCGGCGGCACCTGAGCGCAGGCAATTTGACGTCATATCTGACGTCATTCCTGCACGTGCGCGTGTCGGAGCAGCTCGACTACTCGAGCACCATGTGGGTGGCGGCGCTGATGAACGTGGGACAGGGTCTGGCGCTGCCGCTCGGTGGCTGGCTCTACGAGCGACTCGGGCCGCGGCTCACGTGCTCACTCGGCTGCTCAGTGCTCACGTGAGCTGCTGCTCCCCGCTGCTTGCTCACTCACTGTCTGTCTGTCTGTCTGTCTCGCTATCCTTCTCTTATTTGTTGTTTATTTAAGGCGTTTGATGTCTTATTCTCCTTTGCCGCTATTGCTCTGGTGGTTTTGTTCATTTTTGTCTCTTGTTGCTAATCTGTTTGTATTCGCTAATTTTTTTCTAGTTTCTAATTTTTCCTCCTTCTTTTTCAGCTTATTTCTCCTCTGTCGCTCTATATGTTTTGTCTTCTCTCTACTTGGTTCATTTTTCTTGTTTTCTTGCTGTCATATTTTGTGCATCTTCATTCTGCTCTCTCTTTCTTCGTCTCCTCTGTCACATTGCTAGACGGTTTCCTTTCTCTCGTTTCCGGCCTTCTTCATGTACTGTTATGTTATTCAGCGTGTTTACGCACACGTTCTTACGTCGATTCTGTGCGATATATATGTGTGTGTTTTATTCACATCTTTTCTTCGTGATTTGATCGGCTTTTGTTTTTGCTTGTTTTTTCAATTCAATTCCTTTCTAATTGCCTCTATTTAATTCCTCGCTTCGCTCGTATTTATCATATATTGTCATCTGTGTTTGTCTTAAGCTCTGCATATTATGTTATTCAACGCAGAGTTTATGTATGTGTGTGCGTGTGCGTGTGTGTGTGTGTGTGTGTGTGTGTGTGTGTGTGTATGTGTGTTTGTGTGTGTGTGTACATACGCTGGCGGACAGTATCAGTGTGGCGCTGAGTCAATACGCCGTGCAAGTGGGTGTGGTCTCGCTGGCTATTGTCTTCGGTCTGATTGGCGGACTGGGAGTGGGTGTGGCCTACGCTGCGCCAATGAGCTGCGCCATGAAGGTTAGCTCTGCTAAATGGCCGAATTTTCCCAGCAGGACTTAGTAATTTTTATTTATTAATCTTATTTAATTGCTTAATTTTTGTAAATTTATAAGCTTACAATAATAATATAATTTGTATGACATAATAGTAATATTATGTTTAGAATATAAATTTACCTTTTTTCCGCATTTTTTCCATAATCCCCTCTTTCAGTCCTCCATTGAGTGAATGCTGGCGTCGCTGCTGAGCTCACGACTTAATTCAACGACTCGCAACATAGCTAGAAACTTGACTATCAACGGAAGTATATTGAATCGCTGTTTTTGACGTCATAGATTTTCGGTAAACATATATATAATAAGGCGACTGTCCTATTGTCTGTG